>OX388313.1:13418474-13645474 GCA_947579605.1 Athripsodes cinereus | reverse complement strand
CGGTCGGTGAACTTGGGAATGTTTTGACAATTTAATGATTTCTAATAGTTTTTCTAACTGTATATCGTACGTTTTGACATCCGTCTTTCATAATTAAGTTTTACTTTTAAATTTATTGTATATCGTTGTTGCATAATGAATAGATAGTACTTGTGTGCGGTTTTGTTTACACCTAACCAAAATAAGTGTGTTTAGATTATGGTTTACATGGTGTTTAGTTTACATTAGTTATTAGATGAAAAAGTTTTAGCAATTTTATACGATGGATGATAGCGACGGCGACGCTCGAGGCTCTGGAAGTGGAGGAGTTGATTTGACAGGATTCCTTTTCGGAAATATAGACGAGTCCGGTAATCTAGAGGATGATGATATTTTGGATAGTGATTCCAAAAAATATCTGTCGTCTTTGGGGCAAATGGGTCTTGGATCATTACTAGCAGAAGTTATACAACCAGCGCTAGAACCTGTTGAAGAAGAGGCGTTAGAGGATGCTGGTTAGTATTATACAATGCAATAATTATTTTACAAGTCAATATTTTGAAAACAATTTATGTAAAATCCATTTATTTTCATCACAAACCATTTTGATTATTGTAGGACCTGCTATAAAATATAACTCTTATTCATGGTTTTTTGTGACTGATAGTCATGCTAGATGGTATTGAAACATAGAATATCTAGTTATTAGCAACAAGTTGTGATATATATTCTGAGTTTGATTCTTTTAGCACAACAAGAACATTCGCAAACAGGTCACAGTATCAATATGAAATTGACGTATATAGCTTTTCACTGTAACTGTTTCATTTATCTTAATTGAAGAAATTTACAAGTGCTTTTTTGTTTCAGATTTTAATCAGAAAAGTCCATCCGCTGTAGATTACTTTGATTTTTCTGAATTAGCAGAAGATGTAGCTCAGGTATGTGTATTCTTATAAATAATTAAATCCCAATACAAACTTAACAATTGGCAAAAACTGGCTCTTTTATTTGTGAAAATTTAAATAATCAATTTTTCAAAGATGGCTGTGAGATTGTGAGAAAAATAAACATACTTGCATGAGAAATAGAATGAATGTTCGTGAACAAATTGGTTTGCCTAGCATTAGTGGATAAATAAGATCTGTATGTTAGAATAAAACTATCCAAAGCGACTTATATGTACATAGTATTATATTCCTTGTTATGATTATTTGATAGTGTATTCACTTGTGTTGAAAGTATGTCATATTTTATGACATCCATAGATAAAAAAAATTATGACATCCATAGAGTCAAATTTTGTTAAAGCAAAATGACAAATTTTATAACAATGTCTTCAAGTCTAAAAAAAGTTTTTTTTAAACTTGAAACAATCATCTTTGGCAGTGATTTCAAACATGTGAAAAACAAATCTACAATATTACTGAAAAAACTTTAAAAGGTCATTCTGGAAAATGAATGTTTCACGAAGTCACAAAAATTCAGTTTCGCTTCATCATACAGAATTATGTATATGTATTTGAATATTTAATATAATAATATATTTATGAGTATTTTGGTTTTCAGGCGGAGATTATGGATGCTGGTTATGAAGGAGATGCAGAGGGAGATGGGAATCTGATGCCTCCTCCTTCTCAACCTTCTCACAGGTAATGGAATACATACACATACAGGTCTGAAATATTGTGGAGGTATTCTGTGTATTTTTATACCCAATACAGTGGTTACCTCACTTAAAAACATATGGTGATGAAATAACATATCAGTAATATTTTTTTTGTATTAAAGTTAATATTTTTACGTTTTTAATTTTTAATTCTGTTAGGTAACTACTCGAGTATTTGTAATATGAAAATAAATTTTAAGATATAAAAGAATAATATATTTAATTTATAAAGTGAACTGAATATTTTACATTAGATGTGCTTGTCACCTGTTGACCATTTCTCCCAACCAACCCAACATAAATCAGAATGTTAACAAATAAAGATTCCAGAAATTATTTATTTTTTCATGAAAAATTTGGCTTACACCTTTTTACAATTCAGTATGAACAAAAAAATTATACAGTCTTCAATAACAGAAAATAAAATCAATCTATAATAATAAAAGATAAGCATACATAACTATATAGTACATACATTAGTACTCAATCAACAAATAGTCAGGTAGGTACCCATACAAATATATTATTCTCAGTGTTCACTACAATATTTATTTCTGTAAATATATACTTTACATAATTAGTATGTAGGTATATACTTAAATTTACAAAATGTTATGTATGCTTTAATTTAAAAATTAACGAGTAATCAGGCAGTGTCATAGTTACGTAATAAAATAGTGGAACATAATTTATTTTCTTTATTTTCAGCACTTCTTGTGATCAATCTGGACCTAAAAAATTGGAGACTCCCCTTGCTGCCATGTTACCTTCCAAATATGCCAATGTGGATGTCCGAGAACTATTCCCAGACTTCAGGGTGGATAAGGTAATCTAAAGGGGTATTCAGACTGTTCACTTTCAGTGATCACTCTGGATGATCCTCCAAATTGAAAAGGTGTAAATAGATGTTTCATCAATAGTGATCACTAATGATGACGGATAAAAGCGATTGCCACCCGACATAACTTTGATGAAATGTCTGTTCACTGAAGCTACCATAAACAAGCTTTTCCTATTATTTGCCTTATTCTCTATGAATTAGTACTGAGTGACAAAATCATAAACAAAGTGAAAATAGTGTCAAAAATTTATTTTAATTATTTTTAACGAAAATACGTCAAGCTTCAGATAACATAACCATGAGTATTGACTAGCAGTGGAAAGATAGGACGAATAAGTGCAAATAGATGTGTTCGTTTTCAAAACAATCTGAATGCTACTTCGGATCATTTCGTAAATATGATTGAACATTATATAATCAAATTATTTAATCTACTGTCAATATATATATGATGGATGGAGACTAAATACTGAAAATTACGTAAGATTTTAGGCTTTTATAGCTTAAGTCATTAAAGCAATATTATTCTACAGAGATTGATGGCCAAATATAATTTTCTATGTATCACAAAATTATGTACTATTAATTGTTAATTGCAGGTTCTACGATTTTCTCGTCTCTTTGGTCCTGGCAAGGCATCCTCCCTCCCTCAAATTTGGCGCGGTGTTAAGAGAAGGAGGAAGAGACACAGAACCAATTCAGCTTCCAGTGACCCCCCGGCTGCCCCCGACCCTTCCTCCCTGCCTCCTCCTGAGCCTATGTCAGACGACGAAGATAAATTGTTAAGGTCAGAAAAAGAATATTCATATATTCTCAGTAATATTAATTTTTTTGTTTTCCAATCTAATCAATTTTAAAAAATAACATAAATTCTTTCATAGTAATCAATATGCTCATGTTAAAGAGATTAGAATCATAAGACTCGCTTAAAATTTCACATTCATAGTAATTCTTCTGTAGAGCGCCAGGCAAAGAATTGTCCTCCCACTCTCTTCCGTCAGTTTTAGATCTTCTTGGAAAAGGCAGGTGTTCAAAAAAATAAAAACATTTTACAAGAACTTAAGAGTCGATATAACAATATCAAATGAAATTGATCAGTTCATATAAAGAAATAAACTGTGGTTAGCAAATTAACATAATTTTCACATTCGTTTCTTAAGGAAAAAGATACATACAAGCTAAATAATATGTGCTGTTGATATGTTTTAGTTAATTGTTTTACATGTCACAATATTGACAAAGTGGGTAGTTATATTATTCATGACCACTATAGCAATTAATATTCACAATTACTGACAGTTACTGCAAGTACATGGTTGGCTGAGTTGGTAAAGGCAATAGTATTGAAATACCAGTGCATGTGTTCAAATCCTAGACAACTCACATCAAACTTTTCTCTTTTTTTTAATGAGTAGAGGACTCATACTGTCTACACAATATACAGAGTATAGTATATCATTGATTCGATATGAATAAATACCAAACTAGAGGGGTAAATTCAAAATCACAATCTCCAGTACCTGGAATAACTCAAAGTGTAAATAAATCTCCATCTAGCGAAAAAAACAGGAAACAGAGAGATAAATCAAGTATGAATAATCTAAATGAGGATATAAAGGTATTTATCATGGAAATATTTGACTCATTTAAACAGGAGATGGCTCTATCATTTCAAAACATTACCTCATTAATGGAATCTCAATTTAAGTTGACTAGTGAAAAATTGAATAAGCTTGAAAATGAAAACATAGAATTGAAAAATCGTTTATCTAAATTGGAATCAATTGGAATTAATAATCTTAATATGAATGAAGATTGTTCCCATGATGTACTGGTGGAAGTGGAGGAACGTATGCAGCGTCAGAAGAATCTAATTATATGTCATTTGGAGGAGAATAACATTATGAATAATCGTGAGGCTGATAAGTATGATCGAGTGGTTATTGCATCTATGTTGGGAGAAATTGATACTAATCTGAAAGATGAACAAAATATAAGATGTATAAGACTTGGCAAAAGAGCTGAGGGTAAACATAGACCCATTAAATTACTTCTTAAAGACAGAGAACAAGCCTTAAATATTATTCGAAAAAGGCGTGAAATAAATGATAAGAATATCAGAGTTTTCCCCGATCAAACGCTGTTACAAAGAAAAGAACTGAATAAATTAAAAGACGAGATTTCTGAAAGGAAAAAGAATGGAGAGACAGATTTGTATATAAAATATATCTCTGGTCGACCTAAGATAGCTGAGAGAAAGGCTAATAATACTTCAAAAAACTTTGTAGAGAAACCGTCAACTGCATATACCAGAATGTAAGGGGAATGGGCACGAAATTACAAGAGTTACGAACGAGTGTCGCAACATTATCATACAACGTCATCTTTATAACTGAGACCTGGCTACACTCGGGAATTCACTCTTCTGAGCTGGGTTTATACGCATATGATGTTCATAGAAAAGATAGAACATTGGAAACAAGTAGTAAAGTAAGAGGTGGAGGCGTTTTAGTGGCAGTGAGAAGAGAGTTCCCATCAAAGCGACTAGAATTGAAGCATTCAGATGTTGAACAGGTTTTTGTGATGGTTAATGCTGGTGGTCATAGGTTCATTGTGGGCTGTGTATATATACCACCATCTTCACCGTTAAGCGTCTATGAGCATCATTTTGAAGAAATGGAATATATAAGGAATAGATATCCTGAGGAAATATTCATTGTTACTGGAGACTACAACCTGCCTGATCTCCAGTGGTACCAGGAGCATCTGGAGGGTCCAATCAAGAGTAATGGACGATCTTTAAACGATCTTGAAAGTGTCGTCACTGAGCAGTATAATTTTCTGAATTTATATCAGCTCAATTTTGTAAAGAATACTAATGGCAAAATCCTGGACCTTATTTTTTGTAGTGACCCGAGTGTGATTGTTAGTGAATCCTGTGAGTGTGTTCTCCCTGTGGATGTTTATCACCCTCCATTGGATATAGTTATGAAAACTACACAGATTGCACAAATAAACAAAAGTAAAACATTTATTAATTATCAGAAAGCAGATTATAGATTAATTAATGACAGGTTTTATAATATAGATTGGACTTTCTTGGAGGTTCTTCCATTGAGCAGTGGTGTTGACAGGTTTTATGAGATAGTTCGGGGGGTGATCTCGGAGTTTGTCCCTTCAACTACTTATTGTACATCGGGTTATCCAGAATGGTTTAGTCATGAGTTGATAGAAAAGATCAAGGCAAAGAAGGTGGCACACAAGGCTTATAAGATCTCTGGGGAGCACCATGATTACCAACAGTTTCAAATGTTGCGCAGGGAGTGTAAGAGGATGGCTGATTCTTGTTATAAAAAATTTATAGACAACATAGAAAGTACCATTAGTATAAATACCAAACACATTTTCAAATACAGTAACTCGCTTCGGTCGCAGGACTCGGGAATCCCGAGATCTATGGAATTTGGTGATACGGTGGTAGACACTCTCCCTGGAATTGCGAATTTGTTTGCGGACTTTTTTGGTTCTGTCTATGGATCCCATAGTACTGGACATGGCACTCATGATGAACTTACATATGACCTGCATTTATCCTCGATCAATATAGAAATCAAAGATATTGTAAAATATATCAGAGGCCTGGAGCCAAAAACTAGTAGTGGTCCTGATGGTGTTCCTCCTTTATTTATGAAAAAATGTATGCATAGTCTGTCCTACCCATTGTTTGTTATTTTTAATAAATCATTGACATTAGGTTCTTACCCAGAATGCTGGAAACACAGTTATCTCGTACCAATTTTTAAGACTGGTAACAAGCAGAGCGTCTCTGATTACAGACCTATTTGCATTCAATCGTGTATACCAAAGTTACTTGAGAAGATTGTCTTAAGTAAGATATCTCCCTGTATCACAAACATAATAGCTGAGTCTCAACATGGTTTCATGCCCTTAAAGTCTACTCAGTCAAATTTAATGGTTTATGAGAACTTCATATCTGATTCGTTGGCCCATAAAGCCCAGGTTGATGCGATCTATACGGACTTCAGCAAGGCTTTTGATAGGGTGGACCATGGGATTCTTCTAGAGAAATTAATGGCGATTGGAGTCACTGGTTCGCTGTTTACTTGGTTTGTAAATTATCTAAAGGATCGGAGATTATCTGTTAGAATCGGTGACACATATTCGTACGAGTTTCTAGCCCTGAGTGGGGTGCCTCAGGGTTCCCACCTCGGTCCCATCCTATTTAATTTATTCATAAATGATGTAATGAACGTGTTCACTGATGTGGAGGTTCTTTTGTATGCCGATGACCTCAAGATATTTAAAGCAATTCGTGATGAAAGTGACAGCCGTATTCTTCAGGAAAATCTGAATAGATTTTATGATTGGTGTACGAATAACAGATTAACACTCAATGCAAAAAAATGTCACGTAATGCGTTTTTATCGAATAAAGAGTCCAATAGTGTACGAGTATAAACTTGATGGTGCCTTGCTGGAGTCCGTGGATGAAATTCGCGATTTGGGTGTCGTTTTTGATCGTCGTCTTAGTTTCATCAGCCACATTAACATCACTTGTAATAAAGCTATGAGGCTTTTGGGATTTTTATTAAGAGTGTGTCAGCAATTCTCCCACATACACACTTTGAAATTGTTGTATGTTTCTCTGGTACGTAGTGTCTTGGAGTACTGTTCATCAGTCTGGTCTCCGTGTTTCCAGGTTCACATTAATAGCCTGAATAGGGTTGAACGAAAATTTCTGCAACATATAAATTTTAGACTGGGAATACCCAGACAACATTTGAACTACAATTTTCTTTTAAATTCTTTGAATTTATTGCAGATATCAGAGAGAAGAAAATTAACCGATTTAATGACTCTGTTCAAGTTAATACATGGTTTTATTTACTGCCCAGATCTATTGCATAAGATAAATTTTCATGCACCATTGAGAGTTACTCGACAATCCTTACCATTTTATGTTGATGACTCGACCACTACGTATGGTCAGAATTCATCTCTAAAAAGAATTCAGCGTTTGGGAAATGAATTTGCTGAAGGGGTTGACATATTTCACTCATCATTAGTCCAATATAAGTCACATGTGACAGAAGCCATGTTGAGAGTCCAGAGGATGTGAATTTGCAAGTGTGAATTGCTGTAGTGTTCGGTGATAGGGATTGTTCTGTGATGTCGTTTTTATTGTTAGCTATGATTGATCCATCTTCTTGTATCCAGTCTGTCTTGTTATTTTTATTGGTAACTATAATTGATGATAGTTTACACGTGTTTTGAATTTTGAATTTCATGTCTGACATTGGATTTGTTTGTGTTGTGGTTTTAAATTAAAAAAATTATATTCTGTAATTTTATTTTTAAATTTAAATTTTAATATCTTTTATATAATTTCTATTACATTGTCTTTTATATGTTTTTATATCATTGAGATTTGAGTGTGTTTGTGTTGTGTTTTCAATTTTATTGTTGTGGAAATTGTTTATATATATGTATCATGTAATAAGGGCTTTTTGCCGTAGAATGAATAAATAAATAAATTTTATCAATAAGCACTCCTCGCGACAAGGTTAAGGGATGCGGGTTCAAGTCCCGTCCGGGGCACTACCGAATAAGATGACGTTGTCTTTTCTAAGCCTTATATGGTAGTTTCATGTATAAATTTTAGACTTACAAAATACAAGTTTTTCAAAAACAAAATAGGCTTGATTAGCATTTTTACTAATTAATATCTTTATAGCATTTATTCCACTTTAATAATACATAACCTTAAATTATATTTTTCTAT
The DNA here is from genome assembly GCA_947579605.1 of Athripsodes cinereus. NCBI lineage: Eukaryota > Metazoa > Arthropoda > Insecta > Trichoptera > Leptoceridae > Athripsodes > Athripsodes cinereus. The sequence goes on along the minus strand of OX388313.1, from coordinate 13,637,183 downwards.
TAGATTTTGCAACCAGTTTTTTTTATATGATGAATCAATATCTTCTCTGCATCCGTAGAAGTTCAAATTTGTCGTAATACTTATCCTGATTACGTAAAAGTAAGGAATATTATGTTGGAGCCTTTGTGTTTTAAAGCAGAAACGTTCAACAACACCTTGCCTTATTATTTTATATACATGTATTACCAGTTATTACTGACTTGATTGTTAGATTAATGAAGGCATGGTGCAAGTGAGGAAGATGCAAATTGTGTTTATAATTTATAATAATCATAAGATACACTACTATCTAGTATTTATGCAGAATTCCAATAAGATTTTTATAACTAAGATTTAAATATATAACGGAGAAATAACGGGGGAAGGGAAGATTTAGAGCGCGTGGAGGGAAAAATTTGACATAAAATCCATTTTCAAAATATTTCGACGATACACCAATACACCATACCCATAACAGGTTCGTTGAGAATATGCAAATCATAGGAACACGGTGCAGTATTTTGTACTGTGCTGTAATTTAGAAATAAAGTAAAATGGCTACATCACTCAGTGAGTGCACTGCTGACTGTAGTGCAGCATAGTAAGGCCAGTGGTGTACTCTTCGACTCCGGCCGTTGCGTTGATACTACGCATTGAGTGTGTATGATTACTAGTGATTAGTATTACATCAGATTATGATGCAGTGACAGTCCTCTTATGGTCTCTACTGGAAACTACAAGATATTTCGAGGTCACATAGCCCTGACTTATGGAATTATTATTGATATAACTAGTTTACAATCTTGTTTACGACATAATATCTAGGTATATTATCCATTATTGTTAACTATTACCATTATTCACTCGTAATACATAACATAATTCATCATAATATTATTTTATTTCCATCTCTTTAACGGGAAAATATTAATACGTACATACCTACATAGGTTATTACGATATTTTGTAAAAGAAAACAGCATCTACATACATCTCACGACAACTTATGAAATCTACTTTACCTCACTAGGTACTTACTTAAGATAAGATTCATGCACAATGATTTGAGTTTATCTAAAATCCCTCAAATTTAAGAAGCTCGTAATGGTAAATTAATTAATTCATTCATTAATGAACTCATTCATTTACCATTGTAATCACCATAAGGGGTAGGTACTTACTTAGAACAAATATACGAGACATAAATAATAATAATATTAGAAATATAAAGTATCTAAGATTAATTCAGATGTTTATGTTACTATTACAACAAAAGCCGTGGAGCACCCGGTAAAGAATTGGTCTCCCACTCTTCTGCGTAAGTTTTAGAGTGTCCTGTAAAAGGCAGGTGTTCGAAAAAATTAAGACATGTTACATCTTAAATTCAGCGATGAGGTTTGCCACCCATCCTGAATGTCTTGATTTTATATTGGCACGAAGAGGACAGTTTGCATGTTTCTTACATGCAGCTGATCTGCTGGCTACCCCACTTGTGGGATATGCCGTGATGGTATAGTAGTAGTAGTACAACAAAAGCATACATATGTAGGTACGTACCAGGGATGTTGCGAATATTCGCATCCGCATCCGCAAATGCGGAGCTTCCGCATGTATTTGGACCAGGGATGTTGCGGATGTCGATTTTTACACATCCGCGGATGTGAATGCGGATGCGGATTTTTGAAGGCTCACATCCGCGGATGCGGATGCGGATGCGGATGTTCAAGATGTTATAGAAAAAAAGTAGGAACTATCTTAGTTGGTTGGCCCCACTGTCAAATATGTGACGAAATTGTTGCTACAATAAGTATTATGATTTTTATGGATGAAATATTTTTTTTCTTTTTTGTTATTTGCAAAAATAAAATAAAACCGGCAAAAATAAAAACGCGTCGGATCTTGTCACCAATTTTCCCATTGGTTAATGTCAAGTGCGAACGGCACGCGCCATTCGCCGCCCCGCCCCATTTCTTTCTTGTCACAAATTGTCTTACATCCGCATCCGCATGAACATCCGCATCGATTATTGCGGATGCGGATGCGGATGCAGATGTCCAAATACATGCGGAAGCTCCGCATTTGCGGATGCGGATGCGAATATTCGCAACATTGATTTAGACATCTGCATCCGCATCCGCAATAATCGATGCGGATGCGGATGTAAGACAATTTGCGACAAGAAAGAAATGGGGCGGGGCCGGCGAATGGCGCGTGCCGTTCGCACTTGACATTTACCAATGGGAACGAAAAAATTGGTGAGAAGATCTGACACGTTTTTATTTTTGCCGGTTTTATTTTATTTTTTTTATTTTTTATGCCGGTTTTTGCAAATAACAAAAAAAAAATTCGCCAAAAATACCATAATATTATTGTAGCAACAATTTCGTCACAAATTTGACAGTGGGGCCTACCAACTAAGATAGTTCCTACTTTTTTTCTATAACATCTTGAACATTCGCATCCGCATCCGCGGATGTGAACCTTCAAAAATCCGCATCCGCATTCACATCCGCGGATGTGTAAAAATCGACATCCGCAACATCCCTGGTACGTACATACCTCACCGCAATTTTTTTAAAGATATATCTGGGTTCTGTTTGTTATAAACCCAAATACAACCTTATACACCTTTCACAGTAAGCTACTAAAAGCTTGTGTCATGAAAGGGAAGTTTCCCGGCACCTGTTATCGAACCACGGGTCCCTTGTTCACGAGGCCGAGACTCTACCTCCAGGGTACCGACGAACATGGTTCAACTATCTATAGCAATCTGAAATTCGTCTTATTTGATACTATAGGTACCTACCTTTCTTTATCCAAGAAATGAATCAACTGGTTAGCAGGGCCCAATTTAGTTATACAACCGCTCCAGGCTAAATAATATTTAAGAGCCTCTACGACACCTTACAAGTCATGACCAAGTTATTCCAATTTTGAAAAAAGTTTGGTATTTTGGAATATTTAAAAATCTCCTTAGCTTTGTTAAATACTTTTTTCTCAAATTCTCACATATGACACTTTTTAGTGACTTTCCCAAAATTAAAAGAATTTTTTAGATTTCGATTCTGGAAAATTAATAATTTATCTTACATTAAAAAATTTCACATTTCCCTTCCCGTCGTCAAATTGTCAAAATACAGAGTACAGGAGTTTAAAATATCTCACGATATCTTCGGGGTCCCAAGGATTCAATTTAGGCGCCCCTCGTTTTCGCACCTCTAAGCATTTTCCCGGCTCGCCTATCCTCCAAAAAGGGCCCTACTTTTTACTACTAGGGTTAATAATATTGTGTGGTTACATTAAGAAACGCAAGATATTGAAATATAGCGAAATAATTAGCAGGTATCCAGTAAGATTGGTACTTTGTATTATATATTTTAGTGTCATACAGTATGTACAGTAAGTACCTACCTACAGATAGTTAAGAGTGCACAGGGCACATATGTAGGTAATCTACATATATTATTATGTAGGTATATATTTGTATCTGTAACTCGGTCAACCAGTGCTCCCCACCCCCCATCACACTACTGTTGCTTGCTTGCTTACTAGATGTACCTAAGTATATAGAGTAGTATACATATATAGTGCACATAGTGGTAGATATATATATATATATATTTATGTAACTATTATGTAGGTATAGTCACCACTAAGAACAAATACTCCACTAGTACAACTGACACTCACTTCATAATCGATCCAGTTTAAACACCGGTCAGTGACCCTACACAAGTATTATTTTATAGGTAAATATTTTTTCGTCACCTCATCAGGGATGTCTACATACCTCTACTAAAATCAGAGCATTTTCCATTACTTCATTTTCTTTTTCGCATTTCCTACAAAAACACAATTATCTTTTACCATCAATCGTACACTTATAAATTTCAAAACATCCTATAGAAACAGGAAAGTGCAACGGATTCGAAAACCTCATATTTGGAACATGGAACACGAGAGAAACACGAGGTTGGTAATACGCTGCGTGATAGAGTGAAGAATGAGGATATTAGAAGAATGAGCGGATGCAAGAAGACTGTTGTGGACAGAATGCGCGTGAATATACTACGGTGGTTTGGGCATGTTGAACGAATGAACGAGGTAAGAATGACAAAGAGGATATACTTATCTGAAAGAAAGGGTGTGAGGAAACGCGGGCGTCCGAGAACCACGTGGCTTGATCACGTGGATCAAATTCTCAAGGACGGCCGCGTGTTGAGTAAGAGGAACCGACGTGCGTGTATGAGGAACTGTATGAATGTGGAGGAAGCGAAGGAAGTGTGTAAAGATAGATCTGTTTGGCGTTCCGTTCTCTCTGCCTACCCCACTTGGGACACGGCGTGAGGGTATAGATAGATAGATAGGAACACGAGAGAATTCCATTCCATTGCAATTGTAGTACAACATTTCTCTCGGGAACGAAAAACGACGAAAATACTCTTGGATGCTGAGCAATCGTGCGGCATTGAGTCAGAATCTTTCACAAAACTCTGATATTAATATCATTTACGATATTTCAGGTAAAATTTATTGAGCATGCTTACACAAATTGTCTCAAGTGTTTTATCAATAGGAAATAGTTTGAGTGTAGCGCGAGATGCAAAATAAGGGGAAAGAAAAAATGCGTCGACAGGTGGTGACTGAAGTGAAGTAAATGCAAATTAGTGAATTATGTTCGTGATTCTCGATGCAAGCAGGAATTTGGTAATTTTATACAGGTAAGTAGGTACTTTCTACCAAGTGAACTGAAATAGAGAACAAACCACAAGATGATAAAAAAAACATCGTATAATGGTTAATAAAATTATATTGAATTTGCATAATAAATTGTAGGCTCCATATGTAGGACCCATGCTCCACATGTAGGAGAAGCAATGGAAGCACTGTACCCACACAAGGTTCAGCTAGAATAAAAGAACGAGGCACAACCCTGGCAGTTGTCAGGTATTGTGCATAAAACGCGTTGGCTTTTTTAATGCACAACAACTATTCTACATTTGCAAACTGCTGCAGCTTTCTCGATGCACCAAAAGGGGTTATTGACATCGCCGTTGCATGAATACAAATAAAGAGAATGAAATACCCAAACATCAACGTATAAACAAATAAAATTACATTGGTATTACAATATATGTATAAGTACCGATAGGTAATAATATTATTATCTGCTTACAACTTACAACTTACTACTTTGTTGACAATTACAACGCGCGATTTCCCGCCCAACTCTATTACACGTATACACATTTGTACAATAATGAAAATATTTTGTTTACAGAATATAATGCAGCTATATACCTATTTCGGTTATTTCAAACAAGCGTATGTAACCCGGCATCGCTCGGGTTTAATTAAATAGAAAACCTTGCAAATACATGGGTTAAAACGACAAAATCTTATTGAGAAAAATGGAGAAAGCACTTACGTGGATAAAAGAAGTAAAAAGCTCTTCCCAATGAGAAAACTTAATTTTTGACTCCCTACATACCCATATTTAGGTAACAATAAATAGGTAGGTACCTACATCAAAAAAAGCATTGCAAATCTCTTCTTGATGAAAAACCTTGAAGTTTGATACCTCACATGCCCATATTTAAGTAAAAAAATAGGTAGGTACCTACATCGAAAAAAGTGCTAAAACCTCTTCCCAATGAAAAATCATGAAGTTTGATACCTCGCACGCCCATACTTAGGTAAAAAAAAATAGGTAGGTACCTACATCGAAAAAAGTGCTAAAAACCTCTACCCAATGAAAAATCATGAAGTTTGAGAAACCTCACATGCCCATATTTAGGTAAAAAAATAGGTAGGTACCTACATCGAAAAAAGTGCTAAAAACCTCTTCCCAATGAACAATCATGAAGTTTGATGCCTCGCATGCCCATACTTAGGTAAAAAAATAATAAGTGGAACCTACGTGGAAAAAAACCTACATGGAAAAAGTACCTACTGAAAATCTCGTCCCGATGAAAAAGCTTGAAGTTAAGAAATCCCACATATTGGTAGGTATCTACATGGAAAAAGTGCTAAAAATCTCTTCCAAATTAATAAATATGTGAGCTCGACACCCCGAACGCTCATATTTTATTTAGAAAAATAGGCGGGTACCTACGTGCAAAAACTACTAAAAACCTCATCTTAATGTAAAAACTCGAAGATTGTCATCCCAAATTTCTATAAGAAAAAAAGGGTAAATATGCCATTTTGTGAAAAAAATTGTAGGCACATAAATGTTAAAATATAATTGTCCACATTCGAATTTGTATTTTTGGTTTGCAGTACATAAATGGGTATTTGAGAGATTTGCTATGAAATTAAAAAAAGTCAAGAATTTGTCACCTATGTACACCATATTCCCAAAAAAACCTTAAAGAATGGATGTATCTGCATCCTTCAATATTCAAGAATATTTTACTATCAAATATTTCATAATGCATGTAAAAAATATTAGGTGAAAATAAATAGGTTCCCACTCATTGAAAAATCATTTAACATTATTTATGGATTTTATAAGTAAAACTATTATTATTCTACAGTATAGTTTGCTATGGTTTCATAATGTCTTCCATTATGAAAATAGCCCAATATGTCAAAAATACGCAATTTTAACTCAAGTAACTCAAGAGCTTTTCTCATTAGCAAACACGATATTTTATTACGAAAATAAACCCTAATTATTTAGTTTCAGAATTGTTGTATTTATTGTTACATCCATTTTGAAATTAATTCAATACAATGAAAAATGTTTGACTATGAATATTGCTCTTTACTTAACCTTGCATATATTCTTCATACATTTTGTAGCTAATTTTGTGACATGGTCGTATTAAAATTAAAATATCTTTATCAATACGTAAGATATTTAAAATGTTTTTAGCCTTAAACCTGCCCAGAAGATGAGACCTCGTATAGAGTGTATTATTTTACTTCGGTCTTTCCTAACTTCCGAGTCCATTAAGGACATACGAACATATGTACATACAAACGGACTCAAATATTTATGTGTGGATTTAAAGTATCGTTGAGACTAAGAAACAAATTAATACCTACACCATGAAGAAACTTAAGCGATTTTGCATTCATTTTTTCACACTCTAAAAAGATGCAAAATAATGTTGATCCTGTTATTTATTCACCCTCCTATAATTATGTCTTGGGTAAACTAGAGCGTCTTCAAAATATTTGTATCCGCAATGTATATGAACTAGGTAAACTTGGTCACAGGAATATCGGAGAATATAAAACTCTGTTGGAAGATCATTATAATTATACTGAAGGGATGCTCGTGACTTCAAATGTGCAGTGCAGGTATGTCTATATATGGAGTTAATAAGATAGTATTAACTATTTTATTTATTTATATAATGACTGACGAAATAATCGATACAATATTTCTTTCAGCAAACATACGGCTTAAAGCCATTAATAAAATATTTAACAATAAAAAAATTATATATGAATATTATACATAATACAAACTCTTACTATCGTAAAAAAGTAAGTTATAAAATATAATCCACAGTAACAATGAAAAAAAACTGCATTTACACTAAAAAAATAAATATGCACATGAAAAAAATGGGACATTAACAATAAAATCCATAATATGAAGACAAATTACCATATTGAACAAAATAAACATTTAAAATCTCAGACAAACTTACTTTATCACATTATAAATACTTCCAACATTTTTATACATTTTATACAATTTTTAACAACTTTGGAAGGATTTTTTTTTGAGACAATGAATACGAAATCAAATAAGGAAGCCAAAAAAATAACAATAATATAAAACAGCTGGACATCAATCCAAATCTCAAAACAAAACCTAAATAACCAGCAATAAAGTCAACATCAATCAACAGTCAAGTCAAATGAAACATGATTATTACATGCAGTTAAAATCTATAAATGTTCAAATTGAAAGTTTGTACTTGTACATATAATGATAAGATGCAACAGTGTAGATGAGCGAAAATGGATCGTTCTTTTCAGAGTATCTATCGAAGCTAAAATAATATTAATAGATCTAGAATCTTTTCCTTTTACCTAAATTTTTTACTGTTTTGCTTGATAGATGGAAGAATGAAAAAACTTGTTTTTTTTTTATAACAGGAAATAAGTTCACATTAAGAATCGGTAGTTTTTATTTATTTATTTATTTCATCGTGTCGTATCAAATTTTTTACTGGACCACATTGCCTCGAGACAATAGGTACGAATTTTCAACAATATTATTTTGACAATAAAGTGTTTATTATTATTATATTTATCAGAACTGAGCCAGTTGCACACCAACTGAAGAACTTTTAAAAATATATTTTACTGTCCATGTAGCTGGACATCGAGGGCACCCCAGTAGATGTCACGTTATTCAGCATCATATTCACACACAGTAAGCCCATTCTGCAAGTAAATGCATCTCATTTTCTTTTCTTGTTTTCTTTCTGGAGACGGTCTCTATTACCGAATATATAAAACATGCAACTGCAGAAGTGGTACAGTGTTACTACACACATTCCTATATTTATTAATTGGTTCGTTCGTAGACTTATCCAAAGTGTGGGAAATTTCATAACTCGATGGATATATTTCTATGAGAACAAAGCGTCCGATTCAAATGAAATAATTTATAAGTTTATGAAAAATTAAACCTCCTTTAAAATTAATTTATTTATTACTAGTGTAATTTATTTATTATAGGTACATTGATTACAGGATATTTCATCACACAATAATAAAAATAAATGCACATTCACTATGTAATGTGCATAGAGTGAGTTTACTTAACCGATTTTTATATATAAGATAATTTGATTGTTATAAAAATGTTGTTAACGATTATCAAAAGCTCACAAATTGGGTGAAATGTCGCAAAAATATACGAAATAAAAGACACAAAGTATTTCATCACCATTGACATAGATTTTTATAATCTAGCCTTAAAAAAATTACTTATACTTCTAGGTACTACAATACCATCACGGCACATCCCACTAGTGAAGTAGCCAACAGACCAGCTGAATGCAATAAATATGCAAACTGTCCTCTCCATGTTTGCAAAAATTTAAGACATTCAAGATGGGTGACAAACCTCATCGCCGAATTTCAAAAATAATATGTCTTTATTCTTTCGAACACCTGCATTTTACAGGATAATCGAAAATATCCTGTATTTTACACAATCCATTTAGACAGTAAGATATAAATGCACTTCTGCGTCGGAAACGGCTTTCGATCAATTAATTTTCCAATGGAAACACTGAAACAAGTATTTTTCTTTTTATATACCCATTGTAGGTACCAACATAAAAATAATGAAGGAAATTAAAGGGAAATAATCCTAATTGAATAAAATTCTCATACATGTGTTAAAAATCCAATAAATTTGAAAAGTACCTACGTTTAACATTAAAAGAAACTGGATTATGGCAAATTGTACTACGTAATATGTCACAGTTGTAAAAACATTGTATTAATATTAGATAATTATAATTCTCTTTAATTTTCCTTAATATCTGAAGGTGCCAACAATATCGATATGCAATGTATAACTACAGTTAAATAAATTTCATCTCATCGGTGGATCCAAACCTCCTATCTGAGAAAAATAAGATATTGATATTTGATACCCAATTACTCATCTTGTCGAGGTACTCTACCGACGAAACAACTTGAGGTATCTGGAGAACAATATGCTGAGAGAAAATAAATCTCTTACGTGCTGATTTTCTTGGATAATTCATGAAAACTCACAAGTATTAAAAAAAAATTGTGTTTTTTTTTCGAATCATTCCTAGAAATTCAATAAATTATATAATTTCTAAAACACCTCTCACATAAGGAATAAGAAACAAAGAAAATATTATCATTCAGCAAAACAGTTGAATCCCCAGTAAAATCTTGATAAATGCACAATACACCGACGGTATTATCAAGAATAAAATATTATTTTTTTGTGTGAAAGGAAAATCCATCTCGCGATGTTGCAATGAAATAAGTAATGAGCTCTGGTGTAAAAATGACGCTGTTGATATACTCCCCCGTCGCTTATCTTCGAACTTATTCAACCTAAACATTCTGCAAGTTTCTTCGCATTTCAACAGATCGCGCTAGTGAAACCTTTTACATTCAAATACATTACGTATAGGAAAATATAATAAATAGTCGACTTGATTTATACTATTTGTGCTACAAAACACGAATTTGGTAACTAATATAATTAATTATATCTTCTGAAACCAGCAGATTCTACCTGCTGTTTGAGGGTTTCTTTTAAATAAATAAATAAATAAAAAAATCTAAATAATAAAAATAATATCGATCGACAAAAATATTATTCATAAAAATAAATACATCCTAACAAAGAACGAGAGAACGTGAAATAGTTTAATTGACTTTACTAATTCTAAAATCAGGCATCGAGAGGGGGGGCGAGGATATTCTCAAAACTGAGATCTAATTACGTTATGTTTATAAAGCAATATTAGTGTGAAAACTAATGTTGTGGAATTCTCAAGAAATAATTTTTCGAGTAATTTACTTTGAAATTTCTCGGTAAATTTCTCGAAGTAGAAAATTTTCGGAGATTTATTTTTTATTTAACAGTATAATAATAATAAATACTTTATTCAATCAATCAATAACAATGTACAAATGTTGAGACAATTTATCACAAATATGGCTACAATTATTAATTATGGAAACAAAAAAATGTAAGGTACCTACATAGAAAAAAGTGCTAATAACTGATGAAAAATCTTGATGTTTAACACCCCACATGCCCATATTTAAGTTAAAAAAAATTGCAGGTACGTACATGGAAAAAAGTGTTAAAAACCTCTGATTTGGGCCTTAATCAGCCCCACAAATTTTTGGATCAATCAGGTTGGCTGCGAAATGTACTGGGCGAAAGGTCATAATTCCACTAAGAAAATGTATGGAGAGAAATTTCTCTTCTCACATCACTAGTGAAAATGGACGCCAATAGGCTATTTAACCCACGGCGTCTTTCACTCTAGACTCAGGAACCTGTCCTAACATCAAGCTATATGTTTGTATTGCGAAAAGTAAGTCGGTAGCGGAGTTCGAACTTATAGTTTAGTAGTCAAAAATACTCTCCAGAGCCGACCACTGTTGCGTTCACAGTATTTTTAGTTTGATAAAAACACGTCATTTCAAATAAAATGAAGCCCGTTGTTTTAGCGAACGCGACATAAAAAAAATTTGACCAACTTATGTATAATAATATGAATTTTGGACTGATCTCAAATATCTTTCTATCCATCACTAAAAAATCGTAGATATTTTTTAGTGACGGCATTCCTAAAACTTGCATCGTACTGAAAAAATCATATACTAGGATCCTAAAGTCCATTAGAACAAGATAACAACTTGATTTTGATTAAATAGATAATCGTTTATTACATCGTGCACTTTCCTTTTCCTTTTATGTATATCTTCAGAATGAATTGGACATTTCCTGTTAGTTTACAAATTCATCAGTAGTGTTGATTGTTAGTAAAACACAAACCGTATTTTAAATTGTTACTTATAATTTAATCCCTTGGTATTTCTATACATGAAGGTACTATTACATAAAATATTATGCTCTATTCTCTAGTTTTCGTCTACTTATATAAATATAGGACACTTACATTATTTTTATCCAATAATACATGGCACTAGCAATTTACATTGTATTTGTATTTTATACCATGTGGATATTAACAGTCAGTGTGTGAATACAATAGCAACTTATGTAAGCGAGCCAATATCGTTTCGCTTTTCATATCCAGACATAATAACACAGAACATATACATAACTCTGGGCGCCATGTAGTCTAATATTATTTAATGGATACATAGTAACATAATAATATGTGAGTAGGTATAATATGTAATGTACACTACCTATACACTACTGCTGAGCCTGAAGAGCTATAATCGTACTTTACCTAGCTTTTAAGGAAGTTATTTATTGAATTTAATTTATTATACTGATAATCAAAGTATCGCTGGCTGCCCCATTTGTGGGAGATGCTGTGATGGTATGAAATAGAACAGAAAAAATCTAAATAATAGATAATTAAGTATTTTGAAGCAAAATAAATCAAGAAATCACGACACAAGCTTTTGGCTTACTGTAAAAGGTGTATATAAGGTTGTATTTGGGTTTATAACATAACCCAGATATACCTTTTTTTTTTAAATCACTATACAGTATAGTGATAATCTTGCCACTGCATATCATCACATTTTTTCTTATGTAAACTGATTCGTTGATTTTGTCATGTGAATGATGATGTGCAAGAAGAATAAAATAACGAAATCCAATAACGCATTTGCCAATTTGTTGTAAGTTTCGTTATATTGTACCTGAAACTAATTTGATATGACATATACTTGCCTACGAGTAGTTCTATGTTAGCGCTGTTATGTATAATAAATAGATATAGGCATAGGTTATATCAGTAGGTATGGACAAGAAAGTAAGTATGCTAAATAAATCGATTATTGACATAAAGAAATCCGTGCTGGAAAGTATTGAATTGTAAGTGTATGTAGTAGGTAAAACTATTATAGATTTCAGCGCAATATTAAAAGTTGTCGACACATTATATAATATGTATACAGGTATTAGGAACCTTCTCATAATTGTACAATAGGAATGCGTCATAATCCTGTACCTGAGAGCCATTTAGTCTTAAGTACAAATATGCCATTTTCAAATTCAATTTTTTAATCGAAAAAATCTCAACATTTTACTAGTAATAAGCTGTATATAGTATACACAGCTTATTACATAGACCCTATAGTATAGACCCTAAGCATTTCTGTACTTAAGACTCACGACTATTGTGTTATTTCCGCTTTTTTCGTAGCTTTGGCATTTTTGTCAAAAATGCACTTAAGTCCTAATGGCTCTCAGGTACAGTCTATATATAATGCCATTACCACACATGTACAGTGACGCGTTCTCCATATATGTCAAAAACATCGCACGTCTACAAAAGTTGAATATTGTCTGAATTTGTTTTTAAACGAAAATTATGAGTTTTCGAAATATCTCAAATTCCTATATCAAATTGGAAATTTGGTGACGGAGGGGGGGGGGGTAAAAGGTTAAATTTTGATATTTTCGCAAATTAATTTTCTAAGTTGTGACAATAATGAACTTTTTTATTACGAATGCATGACCAATCTAAAAACTCCAGTTCCGCCACTGCTACCTACATACATTTATGCTGTTGTACCTTTAATCACTCTATCTATACTATCACGGAAGGTATGTGTGGGGTAGCTAGTGGAATAACTGAATGTAATGAATATAAAAGTTGTCCCCTTTGTTCAAAAAATTAGACATTCAGAATTGATGGCATACCTGATACCTCATCGCTGTATTGAAGATGTCAATGCCTTAAAGTTATATTAAGCGAACATATTATGTGTTTTACAGGATACAAAAAGCAAGACATTATTAATAAAAATAAAATATACTCGGATGAAAATTGTTATTTCGATTTGAAATATTGGATATCAAAATTTCAGAACGGTCGGATAATACCGATGGGAATTCGTGCCAAATATTGATTATCAAAAGATGTTAAAGTTTTAGAAGAGAAAGCGAAATCCCTGCATAAACATCATATACCTACTGTTCCCGTAATACACATATATATACATATGCAGTTATCTACGAGCTTGTGTATAATAGGTTTATATGTAGGTACAGGTAGGTATATCTGCTATTGAAAAATTTACAATCAGTGCTTTCTATGCAAACTTACATCCAAAACTATTGGATATAACATTATATTATTATTTTCAAATATATTGCAGATAATGTGAAGCATTTCTAAAAATATGTGACGTTTTACCCTTAACAGATTAATATCGTCTATTGGGTTGAGAACCTTTTACGATGACAATGACATCTACGAGTAGGTAGCTAATTAAGCCAAGCGCAGCCACGATGAAAACTATAAAGTAAATAACAAGTCTAAGAATATATAATGAGTTACAATCCATTGGATTGGTCTGCAACGAGTTTGGATTTTCTTCTCCATTCCTCCCTATTCTCAGCCAATCTCTTCAGCTCTATGTATGAGCCACAGTTCATGTCCCTCTTCAGTTGGTCCATATACGCGTCTCTTGGTCGGCCTCTGCCATTTGTGCCTTCGGTCCTACCTTCCGCGATAGCGATGATCAGTCCTGGGTGCCTGATGTTGTGATCAATCCAGTTAGCTCGTTGTTGGCTGATTCTCTTAAGAAGTTGCCTTTTTCCGCCTACCCTGGTTAACACATCTACGCTTTCGACGTGTTCCGACCAATAAATCTTCAGCATGCGTCTGTAGCACCACATTTCAAAGGCTGCCAGCCGTCCGCTTTCACTCTTGCTGATGGTCCACGTCTCGCAACCATATCGCAGAATGCTCCATACAAAGGCTTTAGTAAGGTTCTTCCTAACGCATAAATCAATATTTGGGGATTCCAATATTTTAGATTTTTGTTAAAGGCAATTCTTGCCTGGTTTACCCTGCTCACGATTTCCGATTTGGAGCGTCCATTCTGGTTTATTCTGCTGCCTAAGTACACGAATTCTCTTACTTGTTTGATGCTCTAATCCCTTCCAACGACCATGCATTTTGTTTTGTCTTTATTTATTTTCATGTTGTACTTTGACAGTAGTATAGTTTCCATTTTTCCTAAGACTTCGTTCAACTCCACTAGATTGATCAATGTATTCTAATAGAAAATATTAAAGCATATTTCCAAATATTGTTGATATTTTCCCTCATTCTACGTACATTTTATATATTGTTATATCATTGTTGTACCTATTTATATATTTAAATTTATGTAAACATGTAAAAGGTTTATTACCGTGTATATTTCTTAATAAATAAATAAATATGGGATCGACATTATACATAGACATAAAAAATCGTCTCTTCGGTACTTAAATGTACCTACATAATTTAAAACTTTTAAATAATAGGTACTTAAATAAATCATTTATATCTATGAGAGTTACTTGGATAATATGTAGGTATGTACTAACCTACAATCTTATAAGTATGTGTGTGTGTGTGTGTGTGTTTGTGTGTGTGTGTGTGTGTGTGTGTGTGTGTGTGTATACCTATCTAACTGTAAGGTGCCCAGTGGTGCCGTGATGCCCATTTTCCTTAATGTATAAAGTTTGGAGCTTTCTCTGCCTTGTACATACAAAATTACCTTAACTTACATACATACAAAATAATTATACATTTATGGAGCCAATAATAACTTTCTCCGCGGAATTACCTCTCATTATATTTGAATTAATTTCAAAAAGGCTATGACTCCGAGGGTAGGTACAAAGATATTATATCTACACGTATTTTTTACACAAATTATGTACTTAAAATTATATTATGAATAAACCTACTTGTTCACACCAATTTAGCTCTTTTTATTGAAAAGGTTTGTTTGTTAATATTATGGTAAAAAAATATACAATATATGTGATCTGTTTTTTACATCATGTCTTTAATTTTACTTGTCTATAGTATTCAGGGAGCCGGAAAATTCATCGACAGCAATTCACCAACAACCATTTACGTTAAACGGTTTATATGTTTGATCTGATAATTATATGAATTTGTTTCGTATTATATCATACATTTCATAATATGATATAAAAACTCGCGGTACTTCGTTATTTCAAATGTTTGAAAATATGATGATAATATAAACACAACACAATATTATATTTCATAATAATTATCATACCTAGGTAGATACAATACATACACTGACATAAATCATGTTAACGTAAGTTCGGAAGCATTCGAACAATATCCAAACATAATATTGGTCACGTCCTGGGAGACAATAATTGGATATGCACGTTTACGAGTTTATTTACATAGTTATTTCCTACAGAAAGCAGATAGCAAAGATTATTGCGCTCAGTACCTACCTAGATATATATTCATACATACTCTGTATTCTATACTATAATGTACATATTATATGTATAACATCCACTCACTCCAATGCGGTTATCGGAGCAAGATGGCACACACTACATACTTAGGTCTTTTATTTATGTACGTAGCATAAAAGGCGGACTTGTCGCATATGCAATTTCTTCCAGCCAACCCAGTTATTATTATCTGTTACTCAGTTGTTATAATATTATATTATCATGTTACCCAAATAAGTACCTAATGAAAGACAACAGGGACTAGCGTGTTTGAGCTTTACATTTAAAAAGTGTGCCGATCCCTATTATCTAATGTATGAACAATTCACACAGACCGAGCTAAAATATTTAAATAGGTACCCAATATTTATTTACTTATTTATTTATATTACAATCATATACCTACCAACAGCTACAAAATTAAGTTTTTTAATTTGGTTAAATAAAACTAAATATTTAATTATGCCGAAATTTTACAATTTTTGCTCTTCGAAAATAAATAAATTATAACATAAAGGTTATATAACGTAAACAATGAAAAATGATGATGTGGTCAATGCTGCCCCCTAAATACTAAATAGATATTATTATAATGCATTCACACATACATCTAAATCTCGTAACGGCCAAACTTGAACAGAGTCATTCTTGATTTTGTCCTAACCCAGGACCTTGTGCCACTTTGCCCGAGTATACTATAGACTATAGAGCCTGAATGTACCAATACCAAATACAATAGATTGATTGAAGTATATTTTTAAAGATGCAGGTATTTGGGTTTTTGTTATAAACTCAAATACAACATTTTACACCTTTTACAATAAGCTAAAAGCTTGTGTCATGAAATGGGAGTTTGTCGACATCTGACATCGAACTGTCTACTCGTAATTTCAGACATAGGATGATAGGCACTAGAGCAGGGGGTGGCCAACACGCGGCCCGTTTGGTGTCTACGTGTGGCCCGCGAAGCATATGCACACTTTTTTTAATAATAGTCGGTACAAGTACCCGTTACTTTTTTGAAAGAGGTACAATTTTGAGAAAAGAAAATATTCTTAAAAGAAAACCGAGGAGTTCTGAAACATTTCAAATTCCATCTTGAAAATTTGGCGACGAGGGGGTAGAAATTTGAAGGTGAAGTAAAATTATCAAATGTTCCATAAATGGAGTATATTGTTGTGCGGCCCGGTAGAAAATATCAATTTGACCCGGCTGCTGAAAAGGTTGGCCACCGATGCACTAGAGCGTATAGCGCAAACAGAAAGGATATCTATAGGAAAATGCATTTAAGACTTTTTTTATCCGCCTTCTATTTTTTTTCATAATTTTTAAATTCATATTGTATTTCAAATGTTTTTAAAAGAGTGTTCCACAATGCATTTCTGTTACTTGATTATAAAGGTATACATCGCGATCGATTTATATTAATCTTCAAAAATTAAACTAGGTACATTATTATTACCATCCTAAAAAAATATTTTCTTACCGAAAAAGCATTTTATATAAGTTGTAACTTTACTAAAACTAATAGCAAAAATAACGCTAAAGGCACAATTGAAGAGGAATAATATTATGTAATTATTTCATGACTAATTTGCGAGATCTTTAAAAAAATGGTAATAAATAATAAAAACAATTAAGAAATATAAATAAAAATCATTCTCAGTTTATGTTGCTTGTTGTTGGAACAATCTTCCTTCTTTGCATAGAGTTTCGCAATGCTTTCAAATCATGTGGGAAAAATGTTGTCCTCTAACTCAGTACCCGTTCCCTAGTCTCCTCCCCCCCATTCCCTTTTTTCTAATCCATAATCCTTACTACGTGCTGGGTGGGTGTCAAAAATTGTTTTAAATTTTGTTTTTTTTTCTGAGGGTATATTTATGTATAGGTATATTTGTTTTAATTAGGTATGTATCAATGTGTCGTGGTTAGATGGAATAAATCACTTCATAGTGATAATCTCACCACGTCTTGGTATTTTAATTTTAGTATTGATTTGTGATCACTGATATATAATGATGATGCGTAAAAAAAATAAACAATATTAGGTAAAAAAATAATAAAAAAATAAACAAAAAATAAACCTACAATATTTATTTATCAAGTGAAAGTTAAGTGTTTTATTTTTATATATTTTTATTAACTAAATTAAAATGTACTTTCATAGTGTTTCCTCTTCGAAAATCGAAAAGTTAATATTTATTTCTTAGCGCAGAAAGGGCAATCTGTATATTTATTACTTGCAGTTAGTCCACTGGCTACCTCCACAAGAAAAAGAGGAGGCGTACTCGCTTCGACGGTACATATACTAAAATTGGAACGATACAGAGAAGATTAGCATGGCCCCTGCGCAAGGATGACACGCAAAATCGTGAAGCGTTCCACATTTTTAACCCGAAATTCCGAGTGCCCCGTGGTACTCAAGCGGAAGGCTTAACAAAATGGAAATCTCTGTACTTTCAAGGATGAGATTGGGACATTGTGTGATCGCTACCCATCTTCATAGACTGGGGCTCGTAGAGAGCTCTCTCTGCGAGTGTGGCCAGGACGATGAGACGATTGACCATGCACTCTTTAACTGCCCAATTCGCGCTGACATAAGTTTATACGACCATATAAGAGACGTGAATCGCCCCTTCGATGTTTGCCACCTACTCTCCCTCGGGTCATACGATGTCAATAGGCAGATTGCAAAATATATTAAAACTTGCAATATCATCTTGTGACCTTATTGAAATTATAATAATGATTGATTGATATGAGATCTAACATGGGCAAAATCACCTTCTGTTGGGTGGAACGCCCACAATAAAAAAAAGAGGAGGCACATCATCGTGTGAAAGTTTATCTATTTTGCACTTACTGCCTATAATGATAGCTTAAATTTTTGAAGGATTGATGAGTAGACCATTAGCAGTGAACCAATATCTACAATAGATAGAATAGTGGAAGAAACTTAAGCAAAGCAGAGTATTACCTAACTCGTTAATTTTTAATTTAGATACGAAGTAAAATAAATAATAATGACTTTTATTTATCTCAAAAACCGTTGAACAAAACCGTTCCTTTTTTGAAGGGCTCCGTAGTGATTTTCGAAAAGCACCGACAATTTTTTATATGCTGTAAATCACATTTTTTTAATTCCCAAACTCCCTGGAACTAATTGACATTTTACTGTATCTTGCTTTTAGTAGTAGTTTATAAAGTTCATCTAAAACATCAAGAACATTTTGATACAAAATATTGTTCCTCTAATAAGTCCACTTATATTGTTAACCCATTACGCAAAGTTTTTATAGCAGTCAATAATAATTTCATAATGGCGGGAATTACAATATTATGTAGGTTCATAGTGGTATTACCGCAGCAATCGAAGGCAGGAGGTAGAACGTAGTGCGCAAGGCATAAAAATACATAGAGCGGGGAACTCCGAGGAGGAGGGTGCAGTGTAGGTGAAGGAGGAAAAGAAACGCGCGCTGTTAATATTTCCACAGTAACTATAGGTACTCTGAATTCTGTACTACGCGGTACACGGTCTTCAGAATTGAAACATAGTAATGATAATCTGACAATACAGTTACTCAGTCACCAGTCAACAGTCGCTTATTTTAGTCAATATTCGTCGGTAGAAGTAAATGTCGAGTTAATTCACTTGTGTCCACTCTGATGCTGTCAACCATAACCGTAGAGCATTACGCATTTTAGTGTCCCACAAAACAGTTTGTAACAAAACCAAGATGGTAAGAGCAACAAACACAAAACATTTTATATATGAATTCATAAATGAAGCGTGTTGAATAATTCTACTATAAAAACTATATACCTATGTTATAAAATATAATATTATAAATGTCAACTTACCTTGATTCTTCTCCACACGTCCCTCTACTTACACAATACAGGATTAGATATAAGAACCCATACCCACACAAATATAAACAAAATGTCAAACATAGCTTGCGCGTTTTTTCTGTGGAGGGCGGGTCTATGTTCAAACTAGGTACCTAGTTGATAAATCTTAAACTTTTTAAATGTTTTATTTTCAGGTGATGGATATTTGCGCTATAAATAACAATGCTCCAAAGAGCCACCCTATCTTGATAAATAATGTTCAAGATTCAGAATTATTTTCATACTCGTTAGTTCTTCTGAAAGGAAACATTGTGTGGAGGAATGGAAATGATGAGAAACTTTATTCTACTCATACTCACAATGGGAAAACAGTGAGCAATTCCTGGGATGTAGTGAATGGCGAATTTAAATGTATATTCGAATTAAAAAAGGGGAAAAATGGCATAATGTTACAATACGAAGGTAATTCTCGATTATTAACCTTGGAATACTGCCCAAGGAAAACAAATCTAAGAGTAACTCCAGTGTACATCGTGTGCCAAGGACACGATGGCAATTTCCAAAGTCCCACAGAAGTGGATAGCTCAATCGAAAGTGCCTGCACACGCATTGCAATTGGAGCAAAGCTTATTCAGTGTGTGATGGCTGAAAAATTATTTGAACTCGGCTTAGGACGAAAAACATTCCAATTGGAACACGAAGTGAATCCTAAAAATCCCGAATGCATCGTATTCAAAAGTAATTTAAATGTAAATAAGGCAAGGAAAATGAAAGAAAGTGAGCTTTGGTGTCATTTTGGGAGAGAATTGATGTTGTCAGATTTGGGAAGCAACGAGAGAAAATTTTTAGCTTTTATATCATGCACACGTTTTAAAGGAATGGACAACATCGACAAGATACTTAGTCATGAAGAAATAGTCTCCATGACAGAAGGTCATGCGGCTCTTGGAGGTGGTGGGTTGGCTGTCTTTGGATCAGCTTGTTTATATACATGGCCTACAACGATTGATGAGATTGTTCCAAAATTTTTAGACACAACCATCATCGATGCAAAACGCTTTATGGATGATAGTTGCTATCGAGGCACTATTGGAGGTTGTTTTGCTACAACACTAGGATCAGTGTGCCATGAATTAGGTCATACGTTTGATTTAGGTCATACAAAAGATGGGATCATGGGAAGAGGATTTGATCACGTTGATAGAGTGTTTACACTTGGAGATAGAAGAGGATTGCTAATCAAAGATGCAAATTTTAACTACAGTGGCAAGCCAACCCAACATACAACCGTATCATTCACTCGAAACATAAATGTTACAATGAATATCGGAGAACCCATCAGGACATTAGGTCCGCGTAGTAAAACTACCTTGGGAAATTTTGCAAATTTTAATATTGACAATTGTAGACGAGGTCCAAATATAACTCCCATTAACAGACCACAGCTGAATACCAGTATGGTTAGAAGCTTTGATTCCAAAAGAAACTCTGCCCTGCGAACAAGTAACGACTTCACCTATTGGACGAAGAGCTGCGGAGTGTTTCTAAGTTATCACAGATGGTTTAATAATGAGTACGGAAGGGAGAGGGAAGCAATCACAAGATATCTTAGATTTGATAAAAACAAGATGATGATTCTCTCTACCGCTGGCATACGTGTTGTAGAGGTTCGTGAAGAGAGCACTGGAATGGTAATAGATTCTTACGAATTTGCTGAAGGAAACCCTGAAAAAAGATTTCTGATTCCTTTCACCTCAGCGGCTAAAAATAAATTACTCGTTATCGTCGTAGAAGATGATTTAGGGAATGTTCTAAAGCAACTATTTTCCTATTAACCAAGCATCATTTGTAGTTAGTAGGTTTTTGCTTATAATTTTCACAGATAATGTTTTAAGAAATCGACAATAAGGCAAAATTAGTTACTAGTGCTTATATGAGATTTGTGCTTGAGGAGGTGAATGCTTCGAACCTCATATGGACAATCACCAGGTACTACACAGTCTATATTAATAGGTACATTATGACATGTCTAGATAGTTATGTATCAGTACCATACCGGCGCTGCAATGGAAATGCCGAGTAGTTGTTAGTTACCTACCTCTCTACAATGCCATGTCTGTAGGTATGTGCCGCAGTACTGTATAATGACGTCACCTACACTATCTTATAATATTGTGTCCGAACACAACCGTAATGTGATTGTGTTGAGTGTTTGTAACTGTTGACAAAGTAAACTGTCAAAGTGTGTTGTGGGAAAGTCGGCGCCTGAAAATATTTATTTCTTAACAGTGTCAAGTAATAAAACGTTCAATAAAATGTCGGCAGTATGTGATAATAGTGGCAGCAATATCAAAAATGTTAATTTTTTTGTAAAACACAAACACTTTCCTGATATAATTGATAAAAAAATCAATACTGAAGATTTTATTGAAGCTGTTATTGGAGTCGTGACATTAGTTGGTAAGTATAAAAAGACAAATACTTAGAATGTAAATATCTTTCCAGAGAAATATGACATGCTATAAAATAAATAAAGTCATACAGGACTGATACTATACCTCATTTCTGAATATTTCCTGTACAGAGTTGATATTTTATGTCAACAAAAGACATGTCTAATTGGTCAGTAAGAAATTGTGAAAAATACTATAGGTAACTGTAATTGAAAGGTTGCTAGTTAAGCTGAAGAAATATTACTTTTCTCTTTACAGAACTAAATATAGATCTTTTGATTATAAGTCCCTGCAATACATAATATTATGACCATTCTTGAACAAATCCAGGATGGTCAGATCAAATTTATCTATTCTAATCAATTATTGAAAGGGGTGTTATATATGTCACCGTCACTTGAATTAACCAGTTAACTGAATGGCTAGGCTGTATTAAATTCCAGTGTTCAATTCAATGGCTGACATTGGTCTAGCTGGATCGTTGAACGCAGTGTTTATTAATCGTAGCGCCAAATAAAAAAAAACTAAATTTCAACAATCTAGCTGTCTACGATGAGGTAGAATGTTTAATGTTTGATGCATCAGTGTGATTTAGGGCCAATATTATAAAAGTCCGTTAGTTTAAGTTATTATAAATTGGTCCGAAATTTGATATAACAACTCGTTTTTCGGTCTTATATAAACATGTTTTTTTAGGATAAACTCTCATAGCATCGCTGTCATTTACTCATTTGTTTTGTGTAAATTATGAGATTGTAGGATGAACTTTTTATCAATGGGGATCAGGTAGATAGAAGGGACAGGCGAGATCTTGTGTGACCATCGGTTAAAAACAATGGGTACAGTAGGCAAAAATATTTCAGTTTAACGGATTGTTAAATTAGTTTTATAATAAAGTCACTAGTAAAATATACAAACAGATCGCCATCCATTCGTAAAGTCTCGATATACTTACGGATATTAGTTTCCTCGTTTATAATATCGGCCCTTAAAGAATTTAATGCTGGCATTTAACTAACCACCATTTAGTTAACTGGCTAATCCAAATATCTAGCAGTGACATAATATATAACTACATACATTGAAGATATTTTTTGATCACTGATCCACAAACAAAGAATACTTATGTGTATTATGAAAGTACTCAAATTGTCATTTTATAAATGATATCAAAACTGTATCGAAAAGGTACTCCTGCTATCTTATGAAATGATTGCACCCACCTCTGACTTACTCCACATTTCTGATCCAAGTCAAGATGTTTGGAAGTATAAATATTGGTTTATTACAAACCCAGATTTATCATTAAGATATTAAAATAATAATATGTTGAAATATAATTTTAGATAAACTTGGGACTGTTTTTGCTCCTGTCAAATTTGATATGAATGGAAATATAGAGGTAAGCAATAATGGTTTTGGACAAAATTCAATCACCTTTAGTGAATGAATATTCATTGTTATTTATTTTGTAGTTACCAAATCATCAATATTAATTTATTCAAATAATTATTTCTCATGTCAAACACTACATTATTAGGTATATATATTATTAAATAAACTGTATGAATTAGTTTTATTTATAGTGTGGATTGTTTGGCTAGTTTGCCAATTTTACTGAAATAATTTTTTCATCTATATTATTTTGAAGATATGGTTTGGCAAGCAGATTTTCTATAACGTCACATCTTCCATGGGTGAAGTAGCCAGTAGATTAACCGCATTTAATAAACATGCAAATTGTCCTCTCTGCACCAATAAAAATTTAGACATTAAGTGTGGGATAGATAGGTAGAAATAAATTATGGGATAGACATAGGCACCTCATCGCTGAATTAAAGATACAGTGATACCCATCTAACAAGTTAAAATCTATTAATATGTAATATTATCGTAATGAATAATCCTCTTCTCTGTAGAAATTCAGTTGTATACTACATATTTGGATACCAATAAAGTTTTATTTATTAATTATTTATTTATTTATTATAATATTGAAAACAAAAACTGATGTTTTTTTCTACTATACAAAAATTGAAGATATATTGTAGTTGTGTTGTCGTTTGGATATCGTTTAAGGCTATCTTCTGGGATCGCATTGGCCTTCAGCTGTAATGATCCTTATAAGAATTGTCTTATTCTCAGTAGTAATAATAATAATATTGATTTTTAATGTGAGAGACATCTTTTTCAAGTAAAAATCAGTGTCATAGAAAAAACATTTGTTTTTAATATAAAAAAAAAATATTTGTTATTGAACGTCGAGGTTGAATTATTTTTATATGAAAGTAAATATAACAGCAAAGTTGATTACTTTTGTAATTATAATATACAATAAACAAGAAGATACATTGATGAAGGCTTTCTGAAATGGTGACAATTGGTTGGCGTTTGCCACGTACTTGATAGGTGTCTACTAATCCCAGACTATGAAATTTAAGAATGGAATTGGTAAATTCAAGCTAATCTTAATGTCGTAACTTTCAGAAAATATTGAGGTGCTATGAGAAAGACAAAGAAAAAAATCCAACACTCCAAGATGTAATTTTGGAAGAAATTTCTAAAGGTACAAACACAGCAACTGATGCCCTGTTATGGCTCACAAGGTATTCATTCACTTTATTTTTCAGTAATCTAAACACTCATAATAATAATATCTTCTAATGTATGTTAGGCATACCCTTACTTACTGGCAGCCTTCATCTCTACACTGCTGGATATGGGCCTCTTCAAAATTTATCCATTTCTTTGTCTCTTGAGCAACACGAACCCACTTCTTTCCTATTACTTGAACAATGTCATCAGCCCATTTTTTTGGTGTCTCCCTACACTTCTCTTGTCTTCCCACACTCTCCACTCCAGGATTCTAAATGTCCATCTGCCGTCCTCTCTTCTTACTCTATGACCAGCCCATTGCCATTTTTTGTTGGAGACTATATCAATTATATCTACAATCTTTGTCTTCTTTTGAATTGTTTCGTTTCTTATTCCGTCTCTCAAGGTACCCAACATCTGTTTTTCCATTGCTCATTGTAAACATCTCAATTTCTTTTTATTTGCAAGTGTTAGCCTCACGTTTTCTATTCCATACGTCATTACTGGCAGGATGCATGACTCGTATAGCTTACTTTTTAAATTTATAGATACTTCTTTATTTTTAAATATGTAATTGAGCTTTTAGAACGCAACCCAGTCCAATACTATTCATCATGACATTTCAGATGATTTGTAATCTTTTCCAAGATTTATTATTAGGTAAATTATTCTTCAACAGCTTAGCTATTAGCTTATCATTTACTGTTACATTAATGTTTTGTGGTGTTGTTGTCTTAGTCTTACCTATGTATGTTCATTTCCAAACTAATATTGGCTGATGTTTTCCGTAATTCTTCTATCATACTCTTTAATTCAGTGTGTTGTGTCGTCTTCAAATTGAAGGTGGCTCAGATATTTTCCATTTATTTTAATTCCCTTATATTCCCAGTTTTTTTTTTAAAGCATACCCTTATAACTTCAAAAATAGAATTTAAGGGGGAATATTTCCTATCTGAAAGTTTTCCTGGGCTTATAGGATAGGCACAGTTTGGGTTCATTGAAAGATATTGCCTTTATGGAATAAACTTGTCAATTGTGCATGAATGACAATATCATACAAAATAAAATGAATTATTATTTTAACTGTCCATAAAATATGAAGTTAAAGTATTGGCTATGAACATTCAACTGATATTAATTTGTAAACTGGATCAATTGGTTAAGGGTTGAATTTGAAATGATTAGATTTATTTGTTGTGGCTTGATAGAATTATTTTTTGTTTCAGAGCACTGCGCTTCATGGAGATATTCTTATATAAACTTTTAGAAAAGGCTAGTGAAAATATGAGTGACTCGATAAAACCAGAACTGTCATATGCATATGAGTTGACTCTGAAAAAACACCATAATTGGATGGCACAGAAAATATTTCAGGTAGTTGTCTGCCTGACTAATGAAAATGACAAATTATTTGAAGTCTATCGAAAAAATTGAATATCCCACCCAACTAATTGAATAAATATGATATAAACATAATATTTAGTTTGACAAACTGATGAGTTGTAATGAATTCAGTAAGCTAGCTTTTTTGTGGTAGATGTTGATACCAGCCTCTATTTTTTTTTTTAAAGATATATCTGGGTTTTGTTATAAACCCAAATACAACCTTATGCACCTTTCACAGTAAGCTAAAAGCTTGTGTCGTGAAAGGGGAGTCTGCCGGCACCTTGGATACCGACGAACTCGAACTTATTTTGCCAACATTATTTTTTATTTCAGTTAATTTGCCAAATGTGTCCTACAAAAGACCAGTTATTCAAATCAATGGAAATGTCTGATATGGAAACATTCATTCAAGATGCAGCTAAGTATTTGAAAGGCCTCAAGTTAAATTGTGATGAGTTAAATAATTTTTATGTTATAAATCTATCTCAAAGTATATTTGAGTAATTGTTTACTTGTATATCTGTCAACTATGTCTAATGATTTAATATTGCCCTCGATGTCCACCACCTGCGGTCCTTTGACAATATTTGTTCTGTTCTAAGTCTATTATATATATTTAAGTGTCATACCATACTATAAGTTACTAAGCATTATTAATATGTACGTAGGTATGTTTATGATTGATATTTTTTATGATAATCCTAATGTCATGCCAATGATCCCTAGTCTCATTTATTTATTAATTTGCTATATTATGTATTGAGTATTTAAAATGCTTAATTTTTTCAAGTTCCTAGTATTATTATGTACCTACATATTTTATATTGATTATACATACCTACCTATAATGTACTTTGCACACTTAAAAGATTTGCATTATCACCTACCTTTAAATAAGGGATACCTCAATTCTGTATTATTTCTTTTGAATTAGATTGCATTTGTTTTTACTGCATAATCTCATAAGTGAATCTCAGATGGGTGTAATTGTAATTTGTGAATGTAAAGCAAATAATAATAAAGTAATAAAAGAACTTATATAAATAGTTATTTTGTGGCAACTATTCATTTGTAATGATAATATATTATTATATCAGAAGTTAAGTGTTTTAGTCCTGAAAAATTACTTTTGAGACAGATTTGATTGAATTTACATTAGTTTATAGTTACAGTCATTTTGCTTTGACAAGTAATTTGTTGTTACCTAATTTTAGAGTAAATAATTGATCCTATCACAATCATAGGGGACATTCCATAATGTGTTGTTTTTGATATCTGCTAGATATGTTATCTGCTATACAGGTGCCTGTATTATATATATTTTGCATGTTGTGAGAGTGTGTATGGGCTTATTTTAAATGCATGCTACACAGTCGGATCCAATGTTGAATTTTCAGCGCTCAAAATACTCACCTTAACGAGTTGTTGGCGTATATACTGAGGGTGTTTACTTAGTCGTAGAACAGCCAAAACATGGCAACAGAGTCGGATAAACATTCTAAGTAATAAAATAAAATTTAGGATCAATTCAGATAATGGAATAAAAAATAAATGAAACAGAGATTTTACAGAACAAAACTTTTTCATGCAATTAAAATACATGTGATTTTAAATGCAAACATCTTAAAATTAAGAACATAAAAAAAAATGGTAGACCTATAACAAAAAATTGTGCACTTTATAAGAATGATATCATTTAAAGGTAGCCATATTTTTTCTTCTTATTTTAATATCCCTAAAACTTTTTCAAGAAATGCTAAAGAATATGCATAGAATTTGCATTTATCCAGCGGTTTGACTTATCATATTAGGCACTGGTTCCCTTTTCCACAACTTTGTTAGTTTGGATATAACAGAAAAGTCTATAAAGAAAGTAAAGTAATGCATAGAATTGACATTTATCCAACGGTTTGACTTATCATATTAGGCACTGGTTCCCTTTTCCACAACTTTGTTAGTTTGGATATAACAGAAAAGTCTATAAAGAAAGTAAAGTAATGCATAGAATTGACATTTATCCAACGGTTTGACTTATCATATTAGGCACTGGTTCCCTTTTCCACAACTTTGTTAGTTTGGATATAACAGAAAAGTCTATAAAGAAAGTAAAGTAATGCATAGAATTGACATTTATCCAGCGGTTTGACTTATCATATTAGGCACTGGTTCCCTTTTCCACAACTTTGTTAGTTTGGATATAACAGAAAAGTCTATAAAGAAAGTAAAGTAATGCATAGAATTGACATTTATCCAGCGGTTTGACTTATCATATTAGGCACTGGTTCCCTTTTCCACAACTTTGTTAGTTTGGATATAACAGAAAAGTCTATAAAGAAAGTAAAGTAATGCATAGAATTGACATTTATCCAGCGGTTTGACTTATCATATTAGGCACTGGTTCCCTTTTCCACAACTTTGTTAGTTTGGATATAACAGAAAAGTCTATAAAGAAAGTAAAGTAATACATAGAATTGACATTTATCCAGCGGTTTGACTTATCATATTAGGCACTGGTTCCCTTTTCCACAACTTTGTTAGTAATATTGTGTGATTAGCTGTATTGCTGTGTGAGATGATGTCTACAAAGTACCAAGTAGCCTGCTCTGCCTTATGGTGGATCTTCCTTTATTGTTATGGAAATCAGATCTTGGATAATGTATATATGATTATTAGTGGATATTTTTTTATATACACTTGTATTCCAAAGATAGAATAAAGATAAATGAAGGTGCTAGATGTATGTAGTTAAGGTAAAATAATTATTGTAACTTATGTAAGTGTCTACATGTAATGTAGCTAGTACAATACTGTAATGATATACCTAAATAAATTATATTGTATTATTATATGTATACCTGAGAATAACACAACCCCGTACGTACAAAGTACCGTCCCACTTTTCATAACAAAACTTCAGGATGCCTCAAGCTTCACATTAAATAAACACTTCAGCCAGTTCCTTAAAAATTAAAAAGTCTCTAAATGTTTGCAGAAAAAAATCTTCTAGTAGTAACCACAGTAACTACTAGAATTTTGATATTTCGAACTTTAAATTAAAGGGAATTTATCCTTATGGAACCAGCAGTTAAAGGAATGAAAATATTTGGATTAATATGTTATCCAACTTTAATTTAACTACACAGGTATTGCTAATGGCGACCTGAAACTATTTGTTAAAAAAAATTGTTTACATAATATATGTTTCAGGAGCATCATAATATAAATAATAAATTTATGATGTAATTAAGTACCTACTAATCTATTATATTCTGAGTTCAAAAACCATTCACAAGTGATCAGAGAGTGGAAACCAAATTACTTGATCATTCTCACTCACTCAATTATGTATGATATACCAAGCAATGTTTTAAATTATTACCAAAGAGAAAATTATTTCATAAATATGTTGTCACCAGTAGCATTGTTTCATTCTCAAAATTAACATCTAGAACCTCGTACTATTCGTACAGTTTCAAGATGGCCTACAACTAAGGCATTCAAAAAAAAATATCCCTGAAATCTATGATGTGATGGTAATCCAATAATAAAAATCTGTTAACTCCAACAGACAACTTGTATCAAAGTTGTAACATTGATTACTTCTCATTTTGCAGTAATGTAGATAGAACTCACCACTAATTAATAGACAATTTGTTACATTTCAGGGGTACCCAGCCTCAATGTTTACCTAGTAATTACCTCATTCTTCAATTTTTTCCAATAAAGGTCAAGGAACCTTGTGTCACTGTAACCATAGTAGATCTATTGTGACAAATCATTTATCCATACTATCAAATCAAAATGTACAAGCCCTGGACAAAGTAATTTTATGGGGCCCCTAAGACAATTTGGTGTAGGTATTTCAGAAAATACCCAGGTTTTCTAATTTCTACGCTTACCTGATTAGCCCATTGCTAAGAGCATTACTGTAGTTAAATAAAAGTTTCTCAAAAAAAAATGTGAGTATGGGTGGTTTACATTTTATTCTAGTTTACATCATGTCCCAATACACTGTTGTGTAATATCTTTGAATTTTTTTTCTACCAATTTTTTTCATGTATAACAAACTCGATAATTCATACTCGATTACTTACTAGAAAATCCAGAATTTTTGAGGTGTGAACAACTGCCTACTTCAATATTATTTTTGAACTTCAAGGGAAGGCCATTGCCCCTCCTTAATTATGTCCTGGCTCATATCATTGTGGTTTGGCACTACTTATTTACAAAAGTAATATTTTTATGACTAGGTAAAGACCTATTCGCACATAAGCACACATATTGATTACACAGTGAGAAATCAATTGTTAATCACTTTTTCTGTGCAAGCTTTGTTTACACAACTCTGTAGCATTACAATTACCAACATGCAATGAAGAGTATTATTGCCTACTATTGTTATTATTACGAGGTACCTAAATTGTCACCATCCATTTGATAGTGAATGAACTTGAATCATACCTCAAATGAACTCTGATGAATTGTTCCAGAAAGTTATAAAGAAATACCTTAAAACGTTCACTGTCTAACAAAAAATAAGTTTCCTTCAAAAACGCCAGATATGTTTTTTCAAGTTTCCAATGCTTACTAATTTGTGTATTTATGACCAATTTAATTTAATTTATGTAAAAAAAAATTGTGGTGCATTTGTTATGCTCATAATACTCTAGAATAAGAGACACTTGCAAATACAATGCTCGCCTGCAATGTACGTGTAATCTGATGAGTGCATATGTTGAAGTGAATGATCACTGATCCGTGTAGTGGGCACGCAACTTGTTAATTACTGCAATACAGCAAAAACTACTTTGGAGATTATAAATTAAGAAAAGAAATGATTTTGTAGTGAAATTTAACTCTACTTTAATATATTAAATGTAGATATTTTTTTTTAATTCTCGGAAAATAAGTTATGACCAATATATTTTTATTCCTTGATATTTAATCTACCTAATTCAATCATTTTCATTACCATAGTTCACTACTGCAATGGGCCCATTTATAATATGTATTTTGTGTTAGTGCTTTTTAAATTTTTTTCCATAAGTTTCCATAAATAAAATTTCTTTCCATCTACCTATATATATTTATTTTTTGTTGCATATGACATCAGACATTAACCACCATATTAAAATACAATAGAGTGTCAAGCCACAAATAATAGAAAATGAGTATCATAATTCAAATATGAAACTATTATTCTTGCTTTGTTGAATTATTCCCCTATAATATGCCTACTCAATTTATTAACTCAGAACACATATGTACAATTATTAGAGTTGAGACAATACCAAACACTGATTATCTCAGTCAAAGGTTGATGTGACTTAATACAATGTTGCATATCATCCAGATATGAAATAAAAAAAAACAGTCAAATATTTTTAATAATTTGTTTTATTTTTACATAGGTAAATATGATATTCAAAGAAGTGATAAAATTTTCACATAAATTTTACATTGCAATAGGTACTTCACTGTCCACGCAGTAACTTGTTAACTTAACTGAACTATTTTGAATGTGACTTTTTAATTAAATTGGTAGGTACATAAATAATGTGATTGGTCATTATTATATTAGGAGTCAAAATAAAATTCTCAATCTAGTACACCTTACAAGTTCAGCACTGGTGAATTACCAAATAAATTAATGTATATTTTTGCATTATTAGCAGATCTGTATTAAGTCACCTTACAGGGGAGACATAATTATCAGGAATCTCTTTAATGAGTTAATTTTGTCTTTAATGAGTTAAAAATATTCACTTTGGCTTTTCAAAAGCTTTATTCTCTACCTCTCTTTTTTCATGGAGGATAATAGATTAGAAACATTATCTGGTTTCATTTTAGACTTGAGAGAATAGTACTCTTTTGCCCTTCTTGAAGCTATTCGAAGAGCCCAAAAACCTAAAACAGTCAATGTTATTTGTCAAAATAGGTATATGAAAGAAATGTCTCTGATAAACAAAATCATTGACCCCACACGAGCAAAAATTTATTGATTTTAGTTTCAAAGCTTTACCTGTCCACAGTTGCGACACAAGTAGAGTCCACATAACTCCGTGTAAGGTCAGTTCAATAGGTCGTGAGTTGAGATAAGGATTAGACAGCTGGAAGGTCAGTAAAGGCAGTTGCAGCAACACTGATAGCATCCAGAATCCTGCCAATTCTGGAATCTGCAATCAATGAGAATTTATTAAGATTTGTGTTGATATCGACTATGTACAGCACTAAAACCTATAGGAGTCACAGATGTAAAGTATTGTGTCACTCACCTGTTCTGACAAGTTGCCAATATATCCAAGGTACAGTCGGAGGCATTCTATAATGGAAGAGAGTACAATAACGGCCACTGACAGGAATTTAGTTAAGTTCCCCAAACACTGGAACTTATAAAGTGAAAACCATTATTATTTTTTCTTGATTATTTATTTTTCTTATAATTCCGCAAGGAGCTAAACATTTCTACATGACTCTCAACGATTTGCAGACAGCGCGTTTTGCGATATTCCGGACACATTGCAAGAAGAGGGCCTGGTAAGAGTAATTATAACTGGGGCTGTACAAGGGAGGCGTGGAAGAGGCCTACTACCAGCAATATGGAGTGACCAAATTAAGGAGGCCAGAGTCCACTACACGAGGCCTTGCACATGGCGGAGGATCGCCCAAGGTGGAGATAGATTGTCTACAGAACGAGGCATGATGGTCACGATCCTATGGATTGAGGGACCATTAGAGATGATGATGATGATGATAATTCTCAACAAACATATTATATTCATACAGTATACATAAATTACAATTAAAAAGTATCACTGTTCCATTTTAAGTAATACATATTCTAATAAAATACATGTTCACTAATCCCATGAATGTTAAAAATTTAATTAAATTTGATACATAGGTAAGTACTTTCCTAGGTTTTGTGGGATCTGAGATGAAAGCTAAGTTGTTAGACCTCTAACTTAAAATTAAGGTAACATTCTGATATATCATACTTAAATATATTTTTCTCCAAGTGGTAATGAATATATTTATTACTTTGATATACAGGAAAAACGCTGAATTAATCAGCCAGCACGGAAACATGAAAACATTGAAGAATAGTAGAAGCTGTAATGACATATCTGGTGATGCTTCATATGAACCTGTAAATTACATTTTAATTTATTACTAATTTTGATTATTATTTTTATCTTGAGTGGATAAATTAACATATAATACTCTAGGACAGTGGTTCCCAAAGTTGACTGGGCTCCGACCCATCTAACAAAAATTTCCAATTTTGGGACCCACCTTTTAGCTGTCTTAGAGAAAAGAGGTCATAAATATTGGTAATGCTCAGATTCTGTAGTAGCGAGTCATGGAACTACTTAATGCTCAGGGCCCACTCAATATTGGCTCGTGACCCACCGGTGGGTTTGGGAAACACTGCTCTAGGATGTGAAAACTTTGAAAGGTTCCTCGTTCTCTCATATAACTATAATTTCAGTTAATAACTAATCCTGCACATAATTTATTAGAAAATCTTATCATTTTGAAGAAAATATTTTGCTAAGATTTTTAGTTCTTTTTATTTTATTTTTTATAAAGTATTTATTGATAAGTGCACTCATAGAGGGACAGACTATGTTAGTATATATAGCACAACTTATCCTGCCAAAATAATTTGTTGCACATACCAATCACTCTGAACATAAAATATCATAAAACATACTTCTGGCATGCCAACATGTGAATGCTGCATCAAGGAATGCCACAATGCCTTGTACACTTTTGACCAAAATCCGAAATATGGTTTCCTTTCTCACAATTGGTGGAGAGCTGTCCCTTTCTAACCTTTTTCAAGGATGTGCACAGTCTAATTATGTATAATTTCTTCAGTTACAAATAATTTGTATCATAGGTAATTATATTTGTGCTTGCTTTGGCAGTACTTCTTAATTCTTAATATTTTCACTCTCGCAGGTGTGAAAATCCAGCTAAATGCGAAAACTTCGTTTAAAACATATTTATATACTAAAATTAGAATAATTGATAATAATGTATTAAATGTGTGGTCATCATGCTCTTACTATTTCCGTCTTTCGGCAACACTTGATTCTATTTTGAAAATAGCCTCATAAAAAACTTTAAAACAATTGTGACACCCCATAGAGTACATTTTCAATGTTCAAACATACCTACATAAAGTAAGTGATTTAACAGACCAAGTCACATTTATTTATTTACACATGTGAATAATATATTAAATAATATGTACTACAAAACTATATTTGGGTAGATACAGAGATAAAAAATGGTTATGATTTTAGATGATTATGGTTTACCTACTGCTGTTGTTAAACAGTCTTTAAAACTTCTCAAGGGCACTGGTGAATAGTGCAGTCTTTAATTTGCTTCTGAGACTGGGGACAGGTTGTTTGCTGATCATCAATGGCACTGTTAAGCTATTCCATGAAATCAGCCCAGCAACACCAAAAGCCCTACCATAGAAGTTCTACTTATCGGCTTTGTTGGGTTTAGTAAGTCAACATAAATGTTTAAGTAGGTATATAATACATTTAGATAATTTTTGCTTACCTACATCAGGAGAGATATTTAAATCAATATCAGATGGTAGTACATTACTAGACACTGCTGCTAATGTATCCATCCACATGATATTATAATTATTTATATTTTAATTAGAATATTGAATTCCAGCTCATGAGCTCACAGGATTATAAATGTGAAAATACTGAAACTGACAAGAAAACAATACTGTACATGAAAAAATAATCAAGAATAAGAAAAATGTTAATATTTTGCTGAAAAGCTTTTTTTTTATTTATTTCACAAACTCCTAACTTCGAGCACTTTGTTTACATTTTCTTTCAGTTACCATGGCAATGTACCAAAGAGAAAAATACCTACCTATAAGCAAAAACATTCTTCATTCTTCTTCTTCTTCCTTTTTGTTAATATACCACACTTCACCAGTGTCTCAGGAAAGAAAGTAGCGTGACTCTTTTGATAGAAATTAAATCAAATGCTTTAACTATTCAAGGTTGACTGGAAGACATCGTATGTGTGATAAGTCTGCCTATTGGTTCTTTTTATATAGGTATTTTTTATTAATTGTTATTATGCATGCTTTTACTATCGCCAATAGATTTGTGTATTTATTATGGAATGAAAATAAGAAACAAACCAGATTATGGGTTAGTTGTAAGATATCGCTTCTGCGATAAACTCGCCCATTGCACAATATCATTTATTTGTATCACATTGTTTTGTAACTTGGTAATTACGTACATATGCTCCTTATTGTGCAATAAAGTTTATTATTATTCTTTACCTAACGGGTATTTGGTACTTGTTCACTTTCAGTGATCACTCTAGATCAGTGTTTCCCAACCGGTGGTTCGCGAACCCATGGGGGTTCGCTATGTGTACAAAGGGGGTTCGCGGTAATAATAGCGTAATGGCGGGATTTTAAATGGCCAAAGAATCTCCTTATTTAACTTCTGGCTCAGTATAAAAATTAATATTCTGTTCTGTCAAAAAAAGCCATAGATGTTCTATTACCATTCTGCACAACATAATTCTGTGCGAGAAAGGATTATCAAGATATACTTATCTGAAGGATAAATTTAATATAGAAACAGGTTAAATGCAGAACCTGATCTAAGACTGAAATTGTCAGATATTGAGCCAAACTTTCAATTGCTTTGTTCCATGAAACAGCAAAATATCCCATTAAGAGCTTTTTCAAAGGGAACATGTGCTGAAATAAGAACCAGTTTGTTAAATTTATTTTGTATTCAATTTTTATAGCTTATTTTAGTCGTATTAATGTTTGTGCAATATGTAAAATAAATGTTCCACAAAATTTTATTGTTTTTTGCCTATCATTAACGGCTACATAGGGAGTTCGCCAAATTCTGTTGGATTTTACTTTTGGTTCGCGAGGCGAAAAAGGTTGGGAATCACTGCTCTAGATGATCCTCCAAAATAAAAAGTTGTGAACTGCCGTTTCATCAATAATGATCACTAGCGATGACGGATGAAAGCGATTACCACCCGACATAATTTTGACGAAAGGTCCTTTCACTGAAATTACTTCAAACAAGTTTTTTCCTATTATTTGTCTTATTTTTTATGTTGTCGAGAATTTTATTAATTTGTTTTAATTAAGTGTAACTTTACGTTTATTTCTTTTTTATTTTATTTTTTTACGAAAATGTCCGTCAACACTTTTAATATGTCTATGGGCACCGTGTGGTTTCCATAGAATAATGCAAAGTTCTCTTGACACTTCGTAAATGTCAAACGTGAATGACAAAGTGTGAGGTTACGTATCGTATTTTTATCAATTTCTAGTATATTATATTTTAGTATATTTAGTAAGTTTAGGTGTTAAAGCGTCATGCAAAGCTTCAGATTATTTTCAGACAAAGTAACGACAGGTAAGTTTAAATTGATTTACCTATTTTCACACACATTTCGAGTAACTAGCCCGTGATTGTATGTCTATGGATGGTACTTATACCATTTTACTGTACATTTAAATTGACTATTTACTACAGCTCCTAATACAAAGTTAATTAATAAATTAAAATGGCTAAATGAAATTTAAAATAAGTTGTATTTTTTATTAAGGTTGATTTGATGTAATTTATTTATATTGGAATAACTTTATTTGTTTGTCCCATATTTCAGGAGTCCAAGGACTCCTATTTATCGGTTTAGGTGACAATTTATTTATATTTCAACTCTCTCTAATCTGTCAGTACTACTATGCCAGTTTTGGCATCTCCGACCCTACCACGCCAGTGGGTGGGGGACCCGGCTGACGTAGCAGATCCCATCTTGAGACCCACACATCCACAAATGCCTTGAAGTGTGAAGCGTTTGTGGCATTTAAAAACACTTCCCCAAACCAGATGGGTTGAGGAGTGTCAACAGTCATACCCAGAATCATTTCCTCTCTTGCATCCATCATCAAAGGACATTCCCAAAGGATATGTTCCACATATTGAGCTCCTGTCCCACATGTGCACCATAGATTATCAGTCAATGCTAACTCAAAAAGTTTACCTCTTAACTTGCCATGTCCAGCGATAAGCTGTACAGAAAAATGAGCAAGGGACAAGAAGCTCATTCTCAGTCATTCACGGAGATCTGGAAAGAACTTGTAGACAAGTCTATCCGTTCTTCCAGTGGTCCATCTGTCTTGCCAAACACTCATTGTCCTCTCACAAATCCTGTCAATTGCCCTAGATATATCCCTTATCCTGGTTCCTGCTTCAACAGGTATACCAAGATGTACCACACCTCTTCTAGCCTTGACACCCTGTCGAGCTACACAATCTAAAATTTCAAGATCTCCCGGTAAGACACCAGCAATAACTGGAATGCCATCACTTGCAGCCGTTCGGTAGGCACCCGTTACCGCAAGCAGGGGAAGCCTCTGACCTCTAAGCACAGCGAAGGACATGATATCCACAGACAACCTGTGCGACCAAACCCGAGCAGCGTATGTGATTTGAGGCACATACGTTCCCCTGTATATAGTCTTCACAGTTTGTCCCTTCTCAAATCAATAAAAGCTAATTTTGTTATTCTATAATCCTCCAACTATCTTCTCTTTGACAATTTAACAACACTTTGAGACGTTATTGGCGGCACAAATCATCCTTGTAGGATGTTATGCCACAAGTGAAAAAAAAAAAAAAAAAAAAAAATAGTCTTCACAGCTCGGCTCTTAAGTCCCCACATTCCTGGAGTGAGTTTTCGCAACGTGAAGAAAAGCACGCTTGCTTTTTTGGCAATAATAGCCTTCGCATGTGGGATAAACAAAAATCCCCTATTCAAAGTGACACCCGGATACCGAACTTCATCGACCACCTTAGCAGGTAGACCATCCATTCTTAGCACCGGATCTCTCCTCCGACTCAGTGTCCCCTTCATCCACATGGTGAAAGTTTTACCCGGTGAGAAACACAATCGACTTTCCCTTCCCCAAGCAAGGATACCTTCAATCGCGATCGAGAATTCATTTTCAATATCTCTCCTGGTTTCCCCCGAGAGAAGTAGAAGAGCATCGTCCGCCTCTGCAATAATCGTGCAGCCAGACGGTAGTGTCAGCGCCAAGAGATCGTTAAATAAAACATTCCAGAGAAATGGTACCAAAACCGAACCTTGTGGGCACCCCATACTAACTTCTCTTTCAATAATAAGTCCCGCGTGAGTAATCATTACTGAATGATTACCAAAATAACTGCTGATGATGTTAAATGATGTTCGGGGACAGCCTCAGCCTCGTGACTTAAGTTTAGTTTATTATTTATAATTATATTATATTATTTCAGCTCTGTGTTTGTCAAAATGTAGTATAATTATTCCATCCTGTGGTATGAAGTATTTTGCTCCGCCGCCAAATTTTGATGGTAAGTATTGATTTTAACTATCTCTAATAAACTTATTGAAATGACTTTCACATATTTCAAAACTCTATGAGTTGGTAGGCCCCACTGTTATCAAAGAAATGTAATTTTCCTTAGAAAAAGTAATATTTATGAAATTGTTGCCATATGTAGAATTATTTTTTGGTGACTACGTTTAATTATTTTTGGGCACTAAGTTTTTCGACACCGGCAACACTTCATTCCCGAAATTTTCACATTATTTTTTTCTTTTTTGTTGTTTTTGTGGTTTAGCAAGTGCTAAAATAAAATAAAACTGGCAAAAATAAAATCTACTTCGAATACGAATTTCCTAAAGTTTATATTCAAATTAGATTTTATTTTTGCCAGTTTTAAAAAATATATTTCGCCAAAAAATCCTAATAATATTATTGTAGCAACAATTTCGTCACATATTTCCTCCATAGACAAGTTTATTTGGCAGATATTTGACAGTGGGGCCTACCAACTAAGATAGTTCTCCTGGGCATCGTTCAGGCAGTCGTCGAGTGATCACTCGACGACGCTCAAGCCGTTCACGAAGTCGGAGCGAGTCACCCGACGACTCGCACTGTTGCGTTCAGGCATGTCGTCGGGTGACAACCGAACAATCGAAATCATAGTAAGGTGATTATCACTCTGACAGTTACCTTGACGTTTGAGTGATGGCGGTTGTCAAAACAATTGCGAAGTTAATCGTAATTATGGTGTATTCTTATTATTTATTATTTAATGCTGTTTGAACGATGCCCTGTGTATTGTCTGTGGATTATGAAACCTTGTTTGTGCATTTGTCAAGATTTTTGGAGATCAAAAAAACTGTTTTGCTGGATGACATTTTCCATGTGCCTGATCCAATCACGTGGAGTGTCTTAGAAATTCTATGCTATCTTTTATTACTAGGTATGATTAAAAAAAAATAACATAAAATGATTTTTTAAATACATGTATGAGTACTTTGAAAATCATTTTGTGAACTATCCAAGAAAAAGCAGCATATAAGAATTTTAATTTCTCTCAATAACTTTTTCCATGGATATGTTATTTCATGGATAGATATGGCTTAATGAGACAAACTATTTGGTATCAATATATCATTTTTGAATAAATTTATACATGATAGATTTCATAGAATATGTAGTCTGTATATACATACAGATATAAAACGTGAATGTCTCCATTTATCTGTTAGTAGTATAGAATAATAAATATAATAAAGTAGTCTGCTGGTAAACAATGTAGCCTTAACACTACAGTACTCGCGCCTTCAAGTACTCATTGAGTGCTCGCGCGGGGCACATGTGTCACCCATTACCATAAGAAATTTTGAGTATTAAATTTAACGGTATTCAGAAAAACAAGTTATTATATAATACATCAGCTTTATCTTTACCATATACAGTTAAAGGTCAGCATAAATTGTCTTAGACTTGTTGAGATCAGCACCGTTTTGAACTATAGGAACATTCTAAATTATCAAAAAACTTGTCTCATTATAATGTTTTATATTATATCCTTACTATTCAATCATAATATCATCGATATCGGGAAAATAACAACTTTCGTACAAAATAAGTATGTATTTCACTCGTGATATTTCGTTTCTCGAGAGCTCGCGCGGGGCACATGCGTCACCCAGGAACTTTGTTGCTATATTGCGCAGCTGTAAATGCGCTGTGACGACTGTTGTGCTTCTGATGGGAAGTATGTCTCATATTTGAGGAATACCTAAAAGAACAGCACTGTATCGCAGTGCGTTCAGAAATTATTTATCAATTTTACATAGTGGGCGACACATGTCACCCACGCGAGCACTGTAGTGTTAAGTTTACCTCTAAAATTGATAAATGGTTTTATATAATTCAACTGTGTTCATGGCAAAGGCTTCAAACCACATAATTAAAATTTTGTAGGAGAAGCAAAAAGTTGAAGGATAAAGAAAATGTCATATT
The DNA here is from genome assembly GCA_947579605.1 of Athripsodes cinereus. Classification (NCBI taxonomy): domain Eukaryota; kingdom Metazoa; phylum Arthropoda; class Insecta; order Trichoptera; family Leptoceridae; genus Athripsodes; species Athripsodes cinereus. The sequence continues at coordinate 13,596,541 of OX388313.1, read as the reverse complement.
ATTGTCATTATTATTTTACCATCTTATTGTTATGTAGTTTATTTTTTTTTTTTCACATAATTAAAATTTTGTAGGAGAAGCAAAAAGTTGAAGGATAAAGAAAATGTCATATTATTGTCATTATTATTTTACCATCTTATTGTTATGTAGTTTATTTTTTTTTTTTTTTTTTTTTCTTCCACTTGTGGCATAACATCCTACAAGGATGATTTGTGCCGCCAATAACGTCTCAAAGTGTTCTTAAATTGTCAAAGAGAAGATAGTTAGAGGATTATAGAATAACGAAATTAGCTTTTATTGATTTGAGAAGGGACAAATGGACTGTATCGGATGTCATACTCAATAATGTTTCAATATTCAGGATGTAGTTTATTTATTATGTTATAAAAATTCAAGAGGAAATTTTCAAGAATTATCAAGTTATAAGCAATTTTTTTTTTAATAATGTTGATTCAGTCCTTTGTACTGACAAACTTTAGATATGTATGTCGCATATTTGGGTTATGCTAAATAGCATAGCGAGGTAAATACCTCGCCCAAAAATTGTGTCTCGATGAATATTTTTTGGTATTAATAATGAAACTCATGCTGTTTGAATCCTTTGTCCTATTTGATATTTGCAATTAAGTCCCAATTACAATAATTTTCTATAAAAACTAGACGTTAGAGGATTGTACCTTTTTACCAGAATGTGTACAAGACACAAATGATTGATTTTAAAGCCTAAAAACCACTTTCGCCAAAATTGTAGTTTGATGCCTTTGTCCTGAGCACAGTCGATATGTTGATGAAAAAAATATTCTTCCTATTGTAAATTTAAATGTCCTTATTCCCTGTATTTATGGTGTTGTTTTCAGATTTTAAAATGCCTGAAAGACCAAAACTACGACAATATGAAAAAACACCGCAGTTTTCCTCAAACATCAAACCTCCGAAAATGCAAAAACGCCTTCGTTATATGAGAGGACCTGAAACATTACATAACTTTCTCGTTCATAAACAATTTGGAATAATGGTAATCATTCATATTGACAGATAATACATACATACATTGTCCTCACAGTTAGCAATGTATTATATCCTGAAGGTGGAGGTAGTTCAACGTTACAAAGAATCGGAACAGTGTATCTCTCAATTGAAACTACCAGCCACATAGTAATATTATGGTTATGTTGAATATGAAATAATGCAATTAAATTTTCTTTTTCTAACTAGGCAGAGCAGGGAGGGCGTATGAGAATAGAACATTTTGAGATGGCAAGGTTAAGTATAGCTCGTGCCATAGATGTGAAGAGAATGTTTGCGGTGTGGAGAATTGACCCTCCTTGGCAGCCTGTGACCAAGAAATCTCAGGGGATGAGGATGGGTGGAGGTAAAGGAGCTATTGATCATTATGTCACGCCTGTCAAGTCTGGAAGAATTATTCTTGAACTTGGAGGAAAATGTGAACTCTGGGAGGTAAACTCTTTGCTATTCAAACTTTATTAAATATTCATAAGTTTTACTCACCTTTGTCTGCTTATACTAAAATTATTTCACATATCCACTAGACATCTGATGCGTCATGCAAAGCACCTATATAAGGCAAAGTACGGTCATTATCCATGTTTATATCCATCTCTATTTATAAGTGACTGTCTTGTATTTTCGACCTTGGAGATAAGAACAAATGGATTACTTTGCAGACATATTTTTGAGGATATTAGAAGCATCATTAGCAACCCTGAAGTGTTATCTGAGCTAAATCTGTCCATACTTGAATTGTCTTTTTCTACCTGCCACATAGTAGGACTGACATTGTTGTTAAACCCCCCCCCCCCTCCATAGGCAAAGTCGTTCACCTCTTAAATATTATTTCTCAACATATTGGCATATTATTTCACTGTACTTAAAAGGAATTTGTGGAGTGTATAGGTATTGTCTTTTAAATAATATTGTATACCTTTTAATATGGGTTAGTTGGAAGATATCGTGCTTCTGCGATAAACTCGCCCATTGCACAAAATTTATTTTTGTAGTTTAAATAATAAAAAACTTTATTGTGCAATAAAGTTTATTATCATTTAATATTATTATTATTATTATTCCATGGTGTTTTAATGTTTCTGGGGCTTTCACGAAAACAATAATTTCAATGTATTAAAATTATGTCGATTGATGAACGAGCTGCATATCACCATGATTGTCAGATTTAATTGTTCTTTTTGTGTTTCATTGACATGGATCAGTGCATAGATACATACTGTAATGCTAATTGATTTGTATTCCAGATTTATACTTGATAAGAGCTCTCCTCCCCTACATGTTGTGATATGATCTCATTATAACAACTCATAATAATAACTAAATTTACTTTACAAACTATTATCTTCTCTATTTTTCCCGCTTCTGAGCAATCTCTCTCATAAAGTAAAAAAATTCTCACCAGTTACAAAATACCATATGTATGTTATTTTACTCAATACATATGCATTTACTTTTGCAGGTGGAAAAATTGTTAAAAGGGATAGCTGTAAGATTACCATTTGGTGCTAAAGTTGTGACACAACAAAGCATGGAAGAGGACGCCATAAAGAAAAAAGAAAAGGAAGAAAGTAATGCAAATCCTATGACATTTAAATACTTTGTTCAAAATGATATGTTTGGGTGTCGTCAGTGGATATCTCCAGTAGATCTTAAGTGGTTTGGAAAATATGTTTGAGTCATTACCAACAAATCTGATTTAGTATGTTCTAAGAGGTATGCAAATGTTACTACAGTAAGTCCACAATTTTTTTTTTAAATAAACTGATACATTGTAAATAGTATATAATTTTTTTCAAGCAAACTAATTTCCTTATTGTACATAAAAAACAAATTTTGGCATAATGAGTAGGTGACTTTGATACATGTCTCCCACAAATAACGAGGATATATTTTTGTACAATCATTCCCAAGGTCCACCAAAAACACTTTGTATCCTCTGTTTATTTTAAATTTAATCATTTAGTATTTATTCGAGCCATGGATCACTCAAAAAAGAATGGATCTTCCACTCTTATCTGTAAGTTTTCGTGTGTCCTGTAAAAGACAGCTTTTTGAATAAATAAAAATATTTTAAATCCAACGATAAGGTTCTGTCAATAATTAACCCATCCTATTATTCTGATTTAGTATTCTTGATATCTTCACTCACGCAGGCGTAAAAATCCAGTTAAATGCGAAAACTTTGTTTAACAATGACTGAACAGGTTGTATTTCTGGCTTTGCACCATGACCCATCTCTCTATTAGTTTTGGTTTTGTAACTTATGGGGAAAATCATATTTTATTATTGTTATATACTTTGCACCAAGCACATGACTATATTGCAGTGATGGAAACGGGAACCAGTATTAAATTACACTGAATCCCATCATAGCAAATATGTATACCTCAATGGGATTGATGGTGACGTTTCAACAAAACACATATTTAAATTACAAAGTTTTGATTTTTATTTTATGCTTTACAGAGAACATTAGATTACATGTAGAATGCAATGATATAACATTATATATGTATTTGGTAACTGCTGCTTTGTGTGAAAACATAATTATAATAGTGTTAACATCCACACATCCAGTTCTACAACAATCATACTATTTATAATATTAAGTATATAGCTTGCCTGTTACGTCTACATACAAGTATATATTAACATTTAGTGAAATTCAACACACTTGTTGTATGCTTGTCGTTTCTTGTGTTAGTCGTCACTTTGAAAACGATACAAAAAGGCATATTGTAATAACACTTTGACAAAACTGACTATTGATCTTTATACTTTATATATGTAAACATATTTCATATCTCATAACATAATTTAGTCAAAATATAAAAATAAACAAATCTAAATGAAAAACAAATCAACAACTTTACATATTGGTAAAAAAGAAAATCTATAACTAGATATTGTTTAATTATTTGAGAAATAAATGCAAATTGTAACAGAATTGCCAAGTCTAACTATTATCACATAAATCTTTTATCTCAAATCTACGAACTTTTGTTTTGAATTTACGTACTTATGACTTTTTTCTCACATCTACGAATTATAGCTCTCGTATTCACCACTTTTCACAAAATCAGAGTTGGCAACACTGAATTGAAATAACATATTACTAATTAATAGTCTTTGTTGAAACAAATAATATAAATAAAGGAATGTTTGGTTAAATTATATATTATGTACACATAGTATATAATTTGTATTTGTGCAAGCACTCTTTCTCCCTTTTTACTGCTGACCACTGTGATGTGTTGTGGTCTCTATATTATAATATCTAGATACTTACTATGCAACCTGATGTGGCTCTCTTAATTCTGATATAACAAACAGACTCCACCATTTCACAATTCTCAATGGCCACTAATTATTTATTAACAATAATAATAACACGGGCTTACCCGAGAGAGGGGCAGCTGTCCCAGGATTACTAGTATTTCAAAAATAGTAGGAAAGTAGGCAAAACTGGTATATAAGTATGGGAAAAATATGAAAAAATTGCATCAAGATAGGAAATTGCCCCCTCCTCTCCTTAGAAAGCAGAGTAAACATAAGGTATCTCTCAAATTGTTGAACGAAAACGAGAAGAACATAAAACATTTCAAATTCCTGTATCAAAATGAAAATCTGGCAACAGGAGGTAGAAAGTTTGAGTGTATAACATTGCCAAGCTGCCGCTTCCCCTCCCCCTACATAAAATCCTTAATACGCCCATGAATAATAAAATAAAAGTATTTATCACTTTCAACAATAAATATTTTATGTTACAAATATAAACGTAAATAGTTTGGAAGAGATTAATATTTAAATAAAGAGTAGACATAGTACATCAAGAAAGTAGATTTTATAAATAATAGAAAACAAATTATATTACTAATACATCTCTGTACATCATCTGTTAAGTATATGTGTTGTAACTACATTATAAAGCTAAGTATCATATTTATGAGAGCAACTTTGTTTAATTGAAATGTTTCAAGAAACAACTAGAGTAAATACATAAATGTGTATTACATAAAGAAAAATTACCCGTTATTATCAATACACAGAGCAAGAATTAAAGTAAATGCCGATGTGGTTTTTGTCATCAGTCCAGCAAGAGCTCGCATAAATATGATACGTCTTTAATACTGAATGGTTTCACACACAATACATACCTACTTAAAAATATTTTCACTTTTATATAAATGCAAAACATATACCTGAACAAAATAAACATTTACAGAGTATCTACTTTACGTAGCAAATATCAGGAATAAATAATTCTGCAACAAAACACATCTTAATAAATAAATACACTCATACATTTAACAAAAACTTGTTATTTATGTGATAATACAATTAGGTACATATACAATTTATATAATTATATTATTATATATTATAACATTGATGACTGACTAGTTGTGACTTGAGTATTATATTTGTTAGCTAGGTACTAGATATAATATTTAGCCTCAGCATGTATGTTGCACTAACATACATACAGGCTGTATTTATACATAATATATCTAGGTTACACATTCCTTAAAATTAATTATCTTAATACATACCTACTAGGTATATATATAAGAGGTAGCTGATCTATGTTAAGAAAAAGAGACACCAATGTGACTATCGTTTTGATCTTGACTGATAACAATAAATAAATGTATATATAAGAAACATTTTAGAATAAAAAAAATAGAGGCAGTTAGTTACTGAATACATACAAATGCACTAGCACCTATTCCATATAAAAGTTGCTGTCCTCATACACGTACCACTTACAAACCATTCCATAATAAATACAATAGTAGATATAGTTCTATAGCTGAAAATCAATTTAGCAAGATATAGACATTATTAAACATTCACTAAGGAAGCGAGCACATTTGCCAACAATCAAAGCGACTTATACCTTATCACCGACTAACTTCATGTTTAGTGCAGCTCTAAAAACATCACATTAGAAATAGACTGGAATAAATTACAATATTAATACATAACATCTTTATATAATACATATATGACAGTATATTCAACCACGGACAGCAAAGCTATGGAATAACAAATAAGGTGCCAGATGATATATTGTGTGTGGCACTACCTTCAGTTTCAGTACTAAGTTTTTTTTTTGTGTACGGAAGCAACAGGAGACTTTCCACTCACTTTCAAATCATCAATAAAACATAACAAACAATGCAACATTTATTTATAATTTTAAAATTCAAGGTTATTTTATTATCAATGAGTATTTGCTAACCATTGAATGAATTAAATTTCAGCAAGAGTATCATAATTATGCCTTATTTACCCCACAGGCACATCACTCCCGTGAGGCAGATAATAACTATTATATTTACATATAACAACACCTAATACAAAGTAATATAATACAAACAACATCCCGCACCTCTCACTACAACACACATGTATATAGTTTGCACATTATTTTTATTATAAGCTGATATGATTTATACAATTAAATATAGATACTTACGATAACATTATATGACTATGTTCTTTGTAAAAAATTGAATTTATTCTAAGAGTAGAAAGCATTTTGATTATCTTACACTCTATTAATTTTATTTAAAATACTGATTAGTTTATGACTTGATAACTTTAACTGGATGAATACAAATACCTTAAGACAACATTCTATAAACTTGTCTATTCTTGACTTATATGCATTGATATGATAATATTTAGAACACGCTCTTATGCACTGATACATCTATCTGATATTACTGTATAAGAGATACATAAATTTATAATCCCTATATTGTAAACATTTCTTAAATATCTGATACTAAAACAACTTTCCAAATCTCAAAGCACACATATATTGAAACAAACAGATAATTAATAGGAAGATATAGAAATAGTGATGTAGGTACCTACATACATATACATACTTTGTGAACCATCAACACATCTAAGAGAGTGTATGTGTACTAATACACTATTATACTTTGACTGCTCACCTCAATTATACTTCATTTCTGGAGATTTAATCCAATATTAATACTTATGCTTAATACAATACAATCAATGCTTATATTTATATATATATTAATAGAAATAACACATATTAAAGCTATTTAGACACGTGCATCGCATATGTGACTAGACTAATCATGGATAGAAATAATGGTATTGAATCATAAGAGAAATAATACAATTTAGGTATTTTGTTTTGGATCATTGCATAGATCTTATACAGCAGGGGATGCCTTCTAGTAACTTGAGTATCCTGTGTTGTTCTGTGATGTACTGTTCCGCTCTAACAGATACTTGCAGCGCGAGTACACGTGATGCTTTACTAAGTAACACATACACACCCACATACATTTCTGGACACATTCGCACATCACATACAGCAATTTATTTACGTGAGATATTACATTCATGCATAGGATTCACTCAAATTATCAAAAAGATATTCTAACTGGTGTGGTGTATAATTTTTCATATTGAATATGGCGCACGATGTTGTGTCGCTTATGTTACCATTTAGAAAATTTTCAATATCTATTATCCCCACCTGCGCTGTGTCTGATTCTTCTTTCTTGTTGTTGTTCTCAGTCATAGATGTTGAGTTCCCTTGAATGTTGGAAGGTGTGGAATGAGTCAATCTGGAGGACTCACTGAGATGCTGGTATTTAAAAGTTGACAGAATCTGACGGATCTTTGCAATGATCTCCTCTACTCAGGCATTGGATTCCTGTAGGATCATTCACCAACTAAGCTCATTTATGCTGAAATTCTTCATTCTTAAAATTCTATAATTGTATTCAAGTGCGGATTGCATCTTAAGTATAAATGCAGCGTGAAATACGTACATGTGCCACAAAATCTAGTTTATATATTATATATTCTGTTACGTTAAGCTATACAGACTTATTTACCTGACATGTCATGTAAATGTCAACTAATCTATAGCTTTTATAAAATAAAATTTTTGATTATTCATGAAAGCACATGTATGTTTTGTTTGATGCGCGACTCAACTTGGATAAGTATTTCAATCAAGAAAGCAGTTATGCAAAAAGCTATTGATATAAATAGTTCATATTCAAACCAACAATACCTTTAAATTGTGAAAGTAGTGCATGATCTGCTCGTAATCCATTTCCAAATCGTCTAATCCCAATGATTCAGTTGGAAGATCATCTGTAATACTGTTGTTGGTGGGACTATCAGAAAACATGGGATTCCCTACAATAGTGGCTCTCTTCACTTCAGGACTGCTACCTCGGGAACTGGTACCTGCAACACACACACGCACACACTTACTATTTAGTTTACCAGGTCCCTAACAGCGACCTTAATCTTTCTATACATCACATAACTTCTTCTTAATTTTATGCCACTCACCATTACTGTCACTGACTATTTCAACAAAGTCACCACTGGTTGATTCAACACTTTGTGTAGCATGCTTGGGTACTTTTGGTCTATACACTACTTCACTAAGGCCTAAAACAATGTTTATTCTCAATTACAAAATCATATGAACAGTAAATTTTATAATTTTAAATACATTATAAATACATCATTACCAATTCCGGAATCCTTCATTAGATCTGGACTATGTGCAGATGGAGTTGACTCTTTCTTTGCATCGGAACTCTCTCGCTCGCTACGAATATCATTGTTCATCTGGCCAATAGTAGCTTCTGTCATCTGTACATCTTCATCAAATTCAAACATCCCAGAACACTCAACCTTGGATAAGTTGTTAACAAGAGAATTGACATTGCCCAATTCTGATAAATCATTTGCCAAACTATTGCCATTGTCAGTATTTTGTTCAGAATATCCTATATTTACCTGTTGAGGTTTGCTTGTTATTCTGAAACAAATATCACAATGAGTAAAATTAATTTAGACATTCATCCTTCAATCTTTCTAAAACTAAGTTACCTCTTCCAACAATATCACTAATATTTATTTATCATATGCTTCACCGTATATTGATTACAACATACTGTATATATCACATACTATCACAAATCATTATACAAGAGATTCTTACGTGTATATATATATATGATAGCTGCAATCTGAATGGTTTAGAAATTAATGTTACGAAGACGAAAGTTTTAGTGTTTGAAAAAGAGAACAACTTGTGAAATATAGGTTAGTAATGAATGTTAGGAGCAAGTAAGCGAGTATGTATATTTGGGAAATTTGTTTGCGAGGGATGGAAGAAGCGATAGGGACATCAAAAAGAAGAAAGTGGCTAGTGCTAGAGTGAACAGTGCACTTCAATCCATTGTCAGCAATGGCAATGTATCGAACATGGCAAAAATGCTGGTGCACAATACCATTCTGGTACCATCGCTTACATATGCAAGCGAGACATGGTAGGGTTGAAGAAGGATAAATGCTGGTGCACAATACCATTCTGGTACCATCGCTTACATATGCAAGCGAGACATGGTAGGGTTGAAGAAGGATAAAAGTTGAATAAATGCAGTGGAGGTGAGATCGCTGAGAAGAATGTTTGATAAAACATTGCATGATAGAGTGAATAATAACAAAAATGCTGGTGCACAATACCATTCTGGTACCATCGCTTACATATGAAAGCGAGACATGGTAGGGTTGAAGAAGGATAAAAGTTGAATAAATGCAGTGGAGGTGAGATCGCTGAGAAGAATGTTTGATAAAACTTTGCATGATAGAGTGAATAATAATAAAAATGCTGGTGCACAATACCATTCTGGTACCATCGCTTACATATGAAAGCGAGACATGGTAGGGTTGAAGAAGGATAAAAGTTGAATAAATGCAGTGGAGGTGAGATCGCTGAGAAGAATGTTTGATAAAACATTGCATGATAGAGTGAATAATAATAAAAATGCTGGTGCACAATACCATTCTGGTACCATCGCTTACATTTGAAAGCGAGACATGGTAGGGTTGAAGAAGGATAAAAGTTGAATAAATGCAGTGGAGGTGAGATCGCTGAAAAGAATGTTTGATAAAACATTGCATGATAGAGTGAATAATAATAAAAATGCTGGTGCACAATACCATTCTGGTACCATCGCTTACATATGAAAGCGAGACATGGTAGGGTTGATGAAGGATAAAAGTTGAATAAATGCAGTGGAGGTGAGATCGCTGAGAAGAATGTTTGATAAAACATTGCATGATAGAGTGAATAATGATGATATTAAAAGAATGAGCAGATTCAAGAGGACTGTTGTGGGTAGAAACCTTCTAAATAAGTTATAATGATTTGGACATGTGGAACAAATGAATAAGAAAAGGATATACTTGTTTGAGAACCATGTAGTTTGATTACGTGGATCAAATTCTCAAAGATGTGTTATGAGAAACTGACGTGCATGTATAAGTATAAGAAATTGAAAGAATGCAGAAGAATCAAAAGAAGTATGTAAGGATAACTCTACATAACGTTTCATTCTCTCTGCCTACCCTTACTTGGGACACAGGGTATAGCATAGTATGATAAAAATCATCAGTTATATAATTTGATGTACATGGCAAACTTATTGCTAAATTGTTCCAACTAATTTGACTAACTTTGTCATAGAAACAATATACTAAGAGAGGGAAATGTCCAGATCAGCAAAAAAATAGGGATAAAAACAGTGCCCTTACAAACCATTTCAGTATCAGCTTGGTAATTTTAACTTCACTCATTTTCCTACATTAGAAACAAATCAGTCATCATGTTAATACTTTTTAATACACGTCAGGTTAAAATGAGTAACTTTAGTCACAGATTGCATTTATATTCCACTTAGATGTTCTATAGTTAATCCAATCGGAAGCAACAAAACAATTGTACTTTAATTTTGTTATTGATTGCATGTTACCGATAGTTTAATACTGCGCACAGCGTCATACTAACAAAATGATAATTAGTAAATATTGCAAAATTTTGAAAGCTAATTCCTAAACATAGGCTAAAATCTAATTCGGAGAGTTTTTATTCCTTTTTGCGAGTATTGTTTTTACAGTTGACTATAGACCATTAAAGGTCACGTGGTCTTGTCTATGGATTTGCTTTTCCTTGGGGGGCAAACAGTCAGATTGCGCAAATCATCCTTGTAAGATGTTATTATATATAATAAAAGAAAAAAAAGAAAGTCAGACGACAAAATAATAACAAAATCGACACTGACAGTTTTTTTGATTATTAGGTATTCTGTAGGCGTTCCACCTAATATTACACCGTAATCGTCTGTCGTGTTGGGATGCCTGATGCCCCTCAATGATTTTTCTGTGACGTCATCCTTTAATGGTCTATTGTATGAGGTTAAAACATGAAACTATCATATGAGGCTTAGAGAAGATTATTTCACCTTATTTGGTATGGTGCCTAAGACGGGACTTGAACCTGCAACCCGTCCTGATTGTGAGGTGTGCATTATCAAATTAAGCTACCAGGAGATATATCAATGGCTTCAAAATTCTCTCTTATAAACCACAATGAATTTTAATTCCTTGTTTAAAGGTAAATGCATAGTTTTATTTACAAGATATCTTAATACTATGGGTGTTTATTGTATTGCAGAAGTGTTTTTTGAGCATACCGATTATCATGGTGAGAACTTTTGCGTGGACTTGCTGCTGCGAGAGGTTGTGACTGGGAGTTGTGAGAGTGAGGTTTGTCTGATGCCTTCCAGTGGTGGCGAGTGTGGTGACTACGTCTTGTGGGTGGCATTATGGTATCAGCTAACACCTATACACAATTTACAGATATTTTATACACCGAAACAGTTTACCAACATAGCTTCGTACCACTAGATTCTGTCTGAAAAATAATTAAACTGTTAATCATTTATACAGCGGAAATTCATTAAATGAAATCATAGAAGTTCGTGTGGCAATAAACTCTATGACGATCCTCTGACTACGAGATCCCAAACACGGTTGACAAAACAGTCTGGCAAGCATTCCGGTGGCTGCTCATCCCTTCTCCACATGATTGCTGCTACCACAGTGCAATATATTTCATTGCACAGTAATTTTGTACAAAAAAAGGAATGCAAAAAAGTTCAATCTCCAACAATCAATACATAAGCGCATCATATTAGAATATACTTTCTAAAACATAACGTATGACTTTGAGTAGTGCAAGTAAAAGCATTAACATCTCAAACTATATTTTTTGCTTAAATAAACTAAGTAATTTAAAATACATAATACATTATTTTAATATTAAAAATGATTAAATGTACAATAAGACGGGAATAATGGAATATTTTGCCGGAACCTTTAGAAAAATAATTTTTGTACTGATCGAATTTCCATGCCTAAGCATTTTTGTGCTAAACAAATTCCACCTTTTATTCATTACACCCATCATAATGCAAAATATACCGAAGAGATTATTTTCATTTATGAAAGTGTTTTATTATCAATAACATCCATAGCAGGGAATTTAATCAAGTGTGTAGCATCATTTGATCGTTTTAATTAATCTCGCATAGAGATTGTTCTGCGAGGATAAAAAATAAAGTTATCAATTTCCTTGAATCCTTACTTTTATCATAAATATTTATTAGTTTTCGTTTATATTCATTTCTACTTCTATGTATTATTTTTTCATTATTATTGTTATTTTAATATGTATGACAACCGAATGGGCTTTGATTAAAATAATTAATTTAATATTTGAACACTTATAAAGAGGACATTGCATTGAGTACCTACTTCTTTTCTTGTATAATATTTGGTTGTATTAGATATGTATGTTTTGTCTGTAGTGTTGATTGAATAAATAAATAAATAAATAAATCAAAAAACATGAAGAATGGAAAAAAATTTCACCCAGTCCAGCATATTATGCGTACAACTTGTCAAATTAATAATTACCTTAATTGAATTAAAATAGGTTAACAACTTCGCTGCCTTCTCCGCACATGTGGGGAGTACGATTTTCAATCCTATAGCCGACACCGCACTTGTGCGTGATCGAATCATGGTCTTTGAATGATTCAATATAAAGTCGGCATTCGTAATGATATGTTTTTTGTAGTGTGGCACTGCTCACGACACATCTGAAATATTATTACGGTGTTTGGATTTCACTTTGCGAATTTCATACCGCCTGAAATCGCTTGCGAATATGGATTATGAAGAAAATTTGTCAAGACCTAAAAGAGTGAGATTATCAATGATTTATGAATTAACTGACAGTGATATTGAAACAGAACTATGTTCAGATGACACTGATAAAGATTATGATATCTACAATGAAATGTCTTCAGATGATGATGACGAATACGAAGGTCATGAACAACTAACCTTCAATCAAGTGGCTATAAATGTTCCTCCATCTACTGATCGTCCTGAAACCGTGGAACCTTCTCTCGAAGGTTCAACTACGTCATGGAACACGAGTTCTTATATGGTTAATAACATACTATTTACCAAGCAGAATGAATTTTTCGGCAATCCAGGAACAACTCCGATTGATTTTTTGATTATTTTTTTTTGATGAAAAGTTTTAGTGATGGTTGTCTTAGAGACAAATACCCAAGTATTGATATTATTTCAAATATCTGGAGTTACAGAACAATCCAGAATCACGAAATGGAAGGATCTAACCATTAAAGTTTTTTTTTGGGATTTCTTATTCACATGGGGACTATGAAGCTTAGTCGTACGAGTATCTTAGTCTTATACAAGATTATTGGAAGACTAGTAGATTAGAATATTTAGAGAAATAATGTTTAGGTATAGGCACAGTGAATTTTTCATAGAATTATTTTATTTAGGTTTATATTTTCGTAAATAAAGTAACTTTTTGTAAACAACATGATTTCCGCACATGTGCGTGATCCGCACTGAGGTAGAAATTTTCATTGTCAGTGCCAGCTCCGCACATATGCGGTTTTTTTAATTTTAATTTTTCCAATCATAAAAAACAAAAAAAGTAAAAATAACAAATAATTTCCAAAAAAGAATGTTTTTTATATAGAAAAATACGAAAAACCGGGAGCGGATTTTCTCAAGATTCTACTATGCTTGGGAGGCAGCGAAGTTGTTAATAGTAAAATACTGGATTATTTTCACCATAAACAATATTTGACTCAAAGACCTCTCTAGTAGATACCTATTATCATTGACTTTGTATTAGAAACTCAAATAAAAACTCACTGATGATGGGTACCTACCCGAAAGGGCTCTGAAACTAGTATTTTTTATAGTGAATGTAATATAGTATTTTATTTAAATCTATTTTAATTCTTCGGCCGGAATTCAAATTCCCCTTTCACAGCACAAGCTTTTAGCTTAGTGTGAAAGGTGTATAAGGTTGTATTTGGGTTTATAACCAAACCCAGATATATCTTTTATAAAAAAAAAAAAAAAGAAAAAAAAAAAAAAAAAAAAATGTCAAAAGTTATTCCAAGTGGTATGCAATCATTATAATTACCTTAGTCCTGGCAGGGGGAGGAGGCTGCGATGTGCGATGGGGTGGAACAGGTGGCCTATACTCTGCAGGGGTCACGACATGATTGTCTAGTGGTGCAGCATGCGGTGGGAGGGGTGGTGGAGTAGGACTTGAAGTATCAGGTCTGTCAAAAAAATACATTTTATTTTAAATAGCTGCAGGTACTGTAAACTTCAGAATTAGCGTAGCATCTTATAAACTTTACATCAATTGTCCAATATGTTGGTTATACTCTTATTTAAACACTTATAATGAAAATGTAAAATCTAATGCAAAATGTATCAATGGTTCCACCATCCTATTTGAACTTATAAATTTCAATAGAAATAATAATTTATGAAGAATATAATATATTATTATATAATACCTAAATTAAACCTATACGATTCATTCTGAAATATGTTTGATACAAGAAAGATACTCTTTTGACAAAACAGTGTCTTGATTCTTTTGTATGTAAAAAAATATTATAAAAGTTTTATTTAGATGTATATCTAACTTTTATAATTTAGTTAAATTTTATAAGGGTACTCACTGCCAACTTTTAGGTGCATCTGCACCATTGTGTTTGCCAGCTCTGCCCAATCGGTCCCTTTTACAATATGTGGTTGAGTCCACAATCCTGTTATCATTGCTGTGACTCCTGCCTCGACGATCTGGTTCAGCCAGATCTATATGGTTTGGATTGTCTATACTGGAGACCACTGCATTGCCATTATTATTATCAGCTGGCTTGATAGCATCATCTGGATCAGCATAGTTCATGTTGAGTGGATTATTGGTTATTCTCATCTCCCTGGGCACATTCCTGTTGGCAATATCACTGGCATGAGGAGGGGGAGGGGGAGGAGCGGGTGAGACAGATGGCTGTTGGGAACTATTTCTGTTCACAGCTTGAACCTGGTGTCCTGTGTGTCTCTCTATGGTGGCTCGCCCTAACAAAATAATTATAATATATATTATAAATATATTTATTTATGTCTAGTATGTAACACAAATCAGAATTTTTGTCAAATCACTACTAGATAATCTTCAAAGGGCAGTAAAAAACCTCACAATATTAATGTGCATTCTATTAGGATATTGAGAATATATTAAAGTTACAGATCAAATCAAGAATTGTATCAATATATATGTATGGTCAGATATATGTAGGCATTATGTAAATTGATATTGCATTTACCAAGCCAAACCCAATCATGGGCATTGGTTGTCGATTCTCTGGGTAGTTTCCTATTATCTCTTCCGATACCCAAACTAGTTCCAATCAGTCCAGCTACTTGAATTTTACCAGAATCAGGTGCAATGGGTTGTAAAGGCATCGCAGGTCCAATCCCAGGTACTGTATCGGGTCCCATTGGCTTAAACTTTGATGCGTAGACTACACAAGATACAACAAAAATCTGGAATATAAAATAAAATAAGGTTGGTAGTTTTATAATAGCATCAAAAAATGATTATTACAGCTCAGTGATCAATTAATACATACCACAATAGCAAAACAGAAGGCGGCCAGTAAGACATACATTCCAATCTCAACAGGTGTCATGTGTGGAGCATGCCTTCTTCGGTCTCCTCTGGAACCTCCGGGTCCACTGTTACCACCCAACTGTCTCGCTTGAACTGTTGGTTCGTGATTATTCTCATCCTTAAGAGGAATGCCTATTTTAAAAAAAATAACTTCTCAATCCTTGTAGCTCTAAGTATTCATGAATTTGTTGCATTACTGAGCAGGTAATAAGTTAAAATTAATCAATTTTACATGAAAATGGACAAACATTACTAAGAGAAAATATTGGAAATATTTCATGTATCCTATATGTAAACGTGATGTTAAAACTCAAGAAAAATAAGAGTGGAACCATATTTAATATTATTATTTATTGATTTGGCAGTAACGTTGTGGTAGTTTCTAAACATAATTACGAATGTTTGGAGTCAAAAAACTTTACAAATATTGCGCTTGAGAATGACAGGTTACCTGTTGAAACCTTGGTCGCGCGTATAATAATTTTTAGTGGTATTTGTAAAGTTTTTTGACTCCAAACATTCGTAATCATATTAAATATAACTCATCTGAATGCAGAGTTTATATCTGTACCTACGTGAGAGCCATTAGGACTCAAGTGCATTTTTGACAAAAAACACAAAAAAAAGTGAAAAAACACAACAGTCCCAAGTCTTAAATACAGAAATGCTTAGGGTCATAATAATTGAAGTGCACATCACTATGGTATATACTATATACCTACAGCGTATTACTAGTAAAATGTTGACATTTTGGTACTTAAGACTAAATGGCTCTCAGGTACAGATATTAATTAGCTAGTACTTGTATACAAAGTTAGAAACAATCAATCGTTTTCTACTTCTATATTCTACCTATACTTGTGTATTATGAAATTGAATAGTAATACAATAAACACAATATAACAAAATGTTTGATTAAGAATATTACAAATTAAATATTCATTTAACTTAAATTAAGAATTGTAAAAAAAATCCATGGTTATACCAATAAGAATATCATGAAGATCAGCTAACGGTCCTTTAGCTCCACTTCTCATGATGTCATCATTCTGTGGGGTATCAGGACGCTGTGGCACTTCACTGGCAGAGAAATCAACTTCTACCGATGCTGTAGCTGTTGCAAGCAATACTCCTGTTCCACTACTTCCTCCCTGATCTACTTTACTAGAAGATCCTCGTGTCTTGGGAATAATACCAGCTGCACCTCGGCACTCTTCAGATAAGAGAAGTGTCACACGTAATAATTCACCATTACCTGAAAAAAAAATACAATTTATACCTAGTAGGTAATGGTAAAGATGATAAACAAAACAACTGACAGGTCAATCAAAGCAAGCGCAATAATAGATTGGATAACAATAATAATGGACAATTAAGTATAATTAGTTTATTACCTTCTCCGACTGCGATTACTCTAGGATGACGGGATGCAACCATAGGTGCAAATGCCACAACATCTGGATCCAAACTTTCTACTTTTAGAACATAGTCTTCCACAGCCACATCCCGCAGTGGAGTCCGAGATCCATCAGAAAATTCAATGTCAATGTCTAGCAGTCCTTCCTAAAAATTTAATGAAATGATCATGAAGTAAACTTAATTAAAAATATCAACACAAACATTTGCACAGTTTATAACATACTATAGGGTGTAACAATACACACCTCTAACAAAAATATAAAAACTTAAATTTATACATATTGTTTGGTGTATGTATAAATTTTATAATATATGTTATTGGTAATTTAATACATCTGTCACCCGCCATGTATACACATGACATATGTTAATAGTTTCATTAATTACCTGATATTGAGCTGTAAGTCTTCGAGTGACTGTTGTTTCAGAGATATATCCATTCTCAATAGCATTGTCAGGTGATATATTTAACTGCAATCCGGATATGACTCGTACTATCAAACGAGATATTGATACTTTATCACTCCCCACCCGAATTTCTCTTGATCCAATTACTCTTCCTATTAAACAATACAGAATTACAATAAGAGTCCTCAGCAAAGAATCCATCTCCCACTCTTTTTTTTCATGGTTTCATTTTAAAGTGGAAATATTTTTATTATACACAGTTTTGGTGCCAAAGAACATAGTCTGATCTTTTCACACAGATGCAAAAATACATATTTTTTACAAATTCTTCGTACATTCTTTTTTGGCATTCTTCTCGCTTTTGGAAATGAAAATACGGCCTTTAACGAGATCTTATTTTAAGTAGAAATGGAGTCTTGAATCAATCAAGTCAATGGAACTCAAAATCAGCAATTGATAAGATTAGGGAGGTCAAAGTTAGCATGGGAATTTGTTATTCATTCTTATTAGATTTTTAAGTAAATATTCGTAATTATACTACAGTATATTATAAATGATTATTATAATACGCTTATATTTTATTTATATTTATCATAATATACATACAGGATTTGTTTGAAATTTTTAGTTTATGAAATATTTGCAGTGGCGTAGCTAGGGGGGGGCAGGGGGGGACATATGTCCCCGGGCGCCACATTAGGGGGCGCCAAAATGAGCATTAAAACATTTTTTTTTAATTTTATTTTGATGTAAACAAATGTATCCCAAATACGTTTGCAAGATTGAATTTTGGAGATCCACAAATATCTTCATTACAAACCAGTTGGCAAACACGATTTTGGCGCGGGTTCGGGTTCAAATATTATTCTTCATAACTGAACGTGGCATCTGGTTTTAACAATTATACAGGTTGGATAATTTCGAGTCGAATATAGGATTTTACGTGAGTGCAAAGAAAATAGTATAATACTTCACATTAGTTGAAAAGAGATAATTTGTCATTAGATAGAAATGTAGCAAGTAAGTTGTTGTTTTAAATAATATTTTAAATCTAGCAAATTTTGATCATGTAAAATCATGTAAAAATTGTTAATATTTTTTGTTTTAACAACTTTCGCATACATTTCTGAAAAAGTTTTTACTCAACATTTTTAACAACATTTCATTTAACCCCCTAAAAAGACTATGTTTATTCCAGTCATGTATAATAAGTATATTTTAATTTTTTATAAAATTTGAATTATTCGCGGCGGCAAAATTGCCATCCACACTTCTCAGCATTATTTATTTATTTATTTATTTCATATTTTTTTTTTTTTTTTTTTTTTTTTTTTTTTTTTCGTTATGATGAGCGGGAATGCTTTGTGCGTTTTTTTTTTTTTTTTTTTTTTTTTTTTTTTTTTTTTTTTTTTTTATTTATTGGAAAAATATCACAAAAATACATATATATTACAAATTTACTGAAATACACTTAAAAATCTATTGTTTACTATCCCATTGAAAGAGTTATACTTGTGTATGGGATAGATTTACAGTATTCTTAATTTTACACATCTAAACAATAATATACTTAACTAATACTTACTCTAGATATATTCTACTTAACAATTAACTTTTTTTTTTTCAATAAACCTATTTTATTTTTAAATACTCTATAATTCCCGACGTTTTTCAGTTCCTTTGGTAGCCTATTAAACCATTTTGTACCCTGGTAAATGTAATGATGTTGTGTAATAGTTTTCCTACACATAGGTACAGATAAATTACCCGCAATATGTGACCTTCGACTCCGGACTGTATCAGCGACCTGACCATCAAAAGTTTCTTTATGTATCTGTAGTACTGCTATATTCCTATACAACTGCTCCACTGTAGGTACCTCGAAAATTGTGAAGAGTTCATCCGTGGGGAATATTCTTGGTTTACGGAGTATTATTTTGATAATAAGTTTTTGAGTCACAGTTACAGATCTTATGTTAGTCTTGAATGTTCCACCCCAGGCAATAATACCATACAGCAAAACAGGTTGAACAAACGCATAGTACACAGATTTCATTGACTCCCTTGACATAATGTTTCTCAGTCTCAGGAATATGTATATCAGCCTTCGTATCCTATTTACGGTTGCCTCAAGGTGACTCTTCCACTTCATGTCCTGGTCAAATGTTAAACCGAGATATTTAACGGATTCCTTCTGTTTCAATTCCTTACATTTCCCATTATCATGTGAAGAACAACGGCAGTCATTATCATGGATTTTTATTAAAATGTTCTGTGGTACTCGTGAGGGTTGCACAGAGAAAGGTACAAATATAGTTTTTTCAGAATTTAACGATAATATATTCCTATCAAACCATTTTTTAATTACATTTATGTCTCGATTAGCTTCGTCTATGGCCTCCGTCCACGTGTCACCAGTTGACAGAATAACGGTGTCATCCGCGTATGAGAACAGACGTCCCTCAACGTTGACTCTAAAAATGGGATTTATATATGTAAGAAAGTGCCTAGGTACTTACCTTGGTTATTATTTTGTTAGATTAGTTTTATTTTAAAATAAGTACCTAGGCACTTCCCTTAGTAGTAAGAATATTTTGAATTTGTTCCATTTTGATTGTTTTGTTTAAAATTGAGATTTGATATGAAGAGAGGAATTTTTGACAGAATGTAAGAAAAGATAGATATAATTAACATAATTTGTCGTTTCTTTAGTTTACAATGAAACCAAATTATGTTTAATAATAATAAATCAATTAATATCAAGTGATTGTGTTAGTGATTTTCCATACTCCCATTATAAAACGACAAATTTGATAAAAAATGGAAAGAAAATTGAAGTTTTTCTTCAGGTATGTGGAGTCGGCGGATAAAGGAACAAATGTGGTTATGATAAACTCAATCTGTACAAAAGACAATGTGAAATATATTTTTTCAGAAGATGATAAATTTGCTAGTAAACATCTTGCATTAATAAAAACAAAAAGCTATAAAAGAATAAAAGAAAGTTTTAAGAAAATAGGGGAAGAAAGAGTGATTTGGATTACATGCACAGAGGAAATGGAGAAAATTTATTTCGATCAAGACGATAATATAATGTTTAATAATATATATCTGGAACGCATTGTGGAAAGATATTTAATAAAATCCACACCGAAAAGAGAAAATGAACCTAATTTAAAAAACATAGCAGAGAGATTTATGATTGAAAATTTTTTTTTTAAACACCCGAATGCAAAACAATGGCTCGATACATTTGAAAAAGAGTGCAGAAGATTAGAGATAGAGGAAGACAATGCGATAATTGAAGTGCTGAGATTATTTTTGGATAGACCGTGTTCGGAGTGGTACTCAGCAACATTGATGACATTAACCGTGGAGGCTGGATGGTCAGATTGGAAACAAAACTTCTTAGAATCATTTGCAGAAAAATAAAAATAAATTAATAAAAAAGGATGGAGTGTTCTATAAAAAAAATAGAAATAAAGAAAAGATAATTCTATCTGAAGAGTTCAGCTTAAAGTTAATTAAAGAAATACATTATGAATGGTGCCATATAGGAATTAAACAAATGATGAATAAGATATGCAGTTATTATACAGCCAAAAATATGATTTCAAATATTAAAAAAATTTGTAAAAGTTGTGAAATATGTGTTAAGAACAAATCAAGAGGTCAAGGAAAATATGGTCTGATGTCACAATTAGGTCCAGCAAAAAAACCATTCGAAATTATGTCCATTGACACCATTGGAGGCTTTGGAGGACAAAGATCAACAAAAAAATACCTCCATCTGCTTGTAGACCATTTTACAAGATACGCATTCATTTCAACTTCAAAAACACAGAGTGCAACTGACTTCATCAAATTAGTTAACAACGTATTAGAAACGGACAAAATTGGAATAATACTTGCAGATCAATATCCGGGAATAAACTCAAGAGATTTTAAGGAATTTCTAATAGAGAATGACGTTAAACTAATTTTTACGGCTATTGATGCGCCATTCTCAAATGGTCTGAACGAGAGGCTAAATCAGACTATAGTTAATAAGACGAGATGTAAGATCAATGAGAAAGAAGAAAAAAGAGCTTGGACAACAATCGCTAGAGAATGTATCGAAAAGTACAATGAAACTGAGCATACGGTGACTGGATTTACACCTAAGTATTTACTAGATGGCACAGATACCAGTATTTTACCAGAAAATATGAAAATAAGAAACAATAAAGAAGATTGGATAAAAAACAAAGAAATAGCTCTTGAAAGAACAAGAAAATCACACGAATATAACAAGAAAATATTTGACAGGAATAGAATAAACTACAGATTAAACACAGGAGATCTAGTTTATATAGAAAATGGCAACAAGTTAAACAGAAAAAAATTAGATGAATTGAGAATTGGACCTTATGAAATAATAGACAAGATATCAGATTCGATATATAAAATAAAAACAGGAAAACGAAAACAAGAAAATGAACTATACCACGTAACAAAATTACTTCCAGTATCAATTAATAGAGATGATGACTGAAAATTGTAAGAATTTTCACCCAGGGATGGGGAGATGTAAGAAAGTGCCTAGGTACTTACCTTGGTTATTATTTTGTTAGATTAGTTTTATTTTAAAATAAGTACCTAGGCACTTCCCTTAGTAGTAAGAATATTTTGAATTTGTTCCATTTTGATTGTTTTGTTTAAAATTGAGATTTGATATGAAGAGAGGAATTTTTGACAGAATGTAAGAAAAGATAGATATAATTAACATAATTTGTCGTTTCTTTAGTTTACAATGAAACCAAATTATGTTTAATAATAATAAATCAATTAATATCAAGTGATTGTGTTAGTGATTTTCCATACTCCCATTATATATATATTAAGAACAATAATGGGCCGAGTACAGTTCCCTGTGGCACACCATACAGTGGTGTCCCCGGGTCGCTGAAAACATCATTTAGTTTAACAATTTGTCTTCTATCGGTTATATAAGATTTGAACCATAGGAACGCCTTTCCATGCACACCGGTCTCAGACAACCTTTTCAACAACATTGTATGCGATATACAATATATATTTACGGCGTTAGCCTTTGACATGTTAACAATCATATTAAAAACAAAAAACAACAAAAACTACACAATACATTTGTTATATCAAGTACAGTATTACAGGTATAATAATTATAAGTCAATCAAAAATATTCAAATATGTCATTGTAAATAGAGGATTTATAAATATATAGTCATACAGGTAAAATAAGTGTAAGATGAGATAATTATAATTATGTCAATCAAAAATATTCAAATGAGTCATTGTAAATAGAGAATTTAAAAATATATAGTCATATAGGTAAAATAAGTGTCAGTGAGATAATTATTATAAGTCAATCAAAAATATTTAATAAAAACATTCATTGTAAATAGAGGATTCATATATATAGTCACAAAGGTAAAATAAGTATAAGTGAGATAATTATCTAATGTTTTTATCTATTTGTTTATATCTGATATGTTTTATTTCTTCGTAATAATTTTTATATAGAGTGACATCTGAATTTGTATTGAAAATTTCTGTCATGTCTGTATAAATTGAAATTGCTAAAACCTAGTTCGGAAGAGCAATACACGAGTCCATCCATGTTTCAGTTAAAAGAATAACATTAGGTACATTCAAAGACGGCATGGACTGACGAAGCTCGCTATGCTTCGTTATCATGCCGCGAATATTTTGGTGGAACAATTGAGTTATTTGAAAAACTTGATTTTATAATTTTAGGGATACCTTTTATATATTTAATGACAAGGCTATTCTCTCCATTACGGACTCGTGCATTTAATTCCTCCTTCAATTTCATATAATGATTTCTCTGGATGACAGTTTGGTCACGATAAATTTTACAATCAGATGGCAGATTATGTCTATTTTTAAATATCTCACTAACATGATTAGGATTCCTTAATATTATTTTAATTGGACGTGGTCTCTTATTAAACTCTTTACCCAATCTAAAACACTTACACTGTTATTTAGAAAAACACGCTATTCTAGGTATAAACTATGGTATAGTTATGCCAGGTATAATTTGTTATGCCTGGTATAACATATTGTTATTTAGAAAAAAAAATAAACTGCAGTTTTATTATACCATGGTTGTACCACGGTTTTCATATGGTAACACTATTTTTAGCGGCGCTATGTTGGTACAACGCCGTGTTTACTATGGACATGTGACCAGTGTGACCAGATTTGGTAGTTTCCTACTTTTTTGGTAGTTTTTGAGGCATTGGCAAAAATGTTTAGTAGTTTTTTTTTCTTTGGTAGTTTTTAGTAGTTTTTGGTAGTTTTTTAGTAGTTTTTGGTAGTTTTTTGGTAGTTTTTGTATTCAGTCGGTAATTGGTAGATAAATTATCGGGTACTTGGGAAAATACCCGATACTTATTGATTCAAAAATAATTGTCGGTACAAGTAACGAGTACATTTTAGAAAAAGGTACTGCGTGAAAATATTGTTGAAGAAAACCGAGGAGTTTTTGAAATACTTCAAATTCCTATACCATTTTGAAAATTCGGCGACGGGGGGGTAGAAATCTTCGTGAAAAGAAAAGTATCCGATATTGATCATCGTCGGTACAAATACCGGGTACATTTTAGAAAAAGGTACTGCTTGAAAATATTGTTGAAGAAAACCGAGGAGTTTTTGAAATACTTCAAATTCCTATACCATTTTGAAAATTCGGCGACGGGGGGGTAGAAATCTTCGTGAAAAGAAAAGTATCCGATATTGATCATCGTCGGTACAAATACCCAGTACATTTTAGAAAAAGGTACTGCAAGAAAATATTGTTTAAGAAAACCGAGGAGTTCTTGAAATACTTCAAATTCCTATACCATTTTAAGAATTTAGTAGTTTTTGGTAGTTTTTGACTTCGCCATTTAGTAGTTTTTGAAAATAAAATCTGGTCACACTGCATGTGACGTTTAGATGACGTTTTGGCGCGTTAGTTTCGTAGTTGGATTTGTTTGTATTGATAAGATCGGTGATAAAATTTATATATAAATACATATTGAAGACTCCCTCCCATACCCGGATATCTCAGAAGTCGTGGGACTTCTATTTATCCGCTCTTCTAAGCAAAACTTTTGTCCTCACGGGCGGGCCCTATTGAGCAGCCTGAAGGGCTGGCCGGCCAATACCACCTCGTGGGAATCTTTTATGCTACATTTACGTCTTCGATGCCCCTCTTAGGAGGATAAAATGCAATCATAAACGAATCAAACACAATAAATAAACAAAGCTTAACAACAATGAACTAACAAAGACCCAAAAAAATAACAAGTAAGCATAATAATTATCAATGTATATAACAATATATTTACATATATTTAATCAAAATCTCCATCTCTACACATAATTATAATAACTTTCAGCTCCACACTCACAATGCAAAAATTACAAATGTCAAATTGCGCTATAGTTAAACTACCCCCGAGTGTGGTATAACGTTATTCCATGGTTTATACCACAGATTACGGTTATACCACGTTTCTAAATAAGATTTTCCCTATTCCGTGGTATAAACCATGGTATAACTTTATGCCACGATTCTAAATAACAGTGTTAATATCTGCGTATTCTAAGGTTTGATCGACTTCTTTCAACATTTTAAAAACTCTTGACCTGTTGTCTCTCAATATTTCTTCTGTCTTCTCCTGGGAGCTCTCCCGGATATTGCTAATTATGACATTATTCTTCCTTCTAATTCTTTCTTCCGTTTCGTTTGCTATAGAGTTCATCTCTGTGATACTACAACCAGCGCCTTTAGATTCTAGATTGACAACTCTCTCCTCGAGATTTATAATCCTCTCTTTTAATAGTTTGTTTTCAGTTACCAGTTCGTCTATAATATGAAGTTTAGTTGTAATCTCATTCATTTTATTTAATAAATCTTGGTTTTGGTTTAGTATTTGGTATTTGACGTCATTCACACTACTGTTTAAGCTGAGAAGGAATTCTTTCAAGGAGTTATCAACATTTTCCAGCCCACTTTCACCAGCATTATTACTATTATTTTTTCTTTGTTTTGAGATGTCTTCGTTAGATGGCATTGATGCTCTACTCGATGAATTCCTATTGTAATTCTTCTCCTGTACAACAGATGTCACGTCCTTATTTTTTTCATCGTTTGATGGCGCTATTCTACCGGTATATTTTGTTTTTTTGGATCTGGTTTGCAACTGTGGTTGTTCTCTATCCATATTTATGTTTAAGCAACTATTACACTGATGAAAAAAAATATAACTCTTGATGTGGTGTAGATTGGGATCGAACACAAGTCGGCAATTTGTAGTTTCGTGGCGCCTTTACCAACTCAGCTACGACGTCTCGTGACGTAGGTGAGATAGAAGTTATACTTTAATTTCTAGTTGGCGGTAGTTAATAAATTTAATAATAACTACCCTCTTGATAATGTTGATGTAGTTCCAGCAATGTATGATGATATGCATAAAATATAACTGAATATATGAAATTTTCGTACCTTTTGTAGAGTATTATGCTGAATGTTTATTATTATTAGATGCGCAACTATTTATTTTGCTGTAAATGTCACTCACAATCAAATTACAATAAGTTTTACTATATTAAAATAAATAATCCGCGGGAGCGAAAAAGACACGTCTGTCAAAATTATTTGTTATACAACCAGATAAGTCTCCATATGATCAGTCATGATTATACAAAACTTAACAGCCGTAAAAAAATCAACTATCCAGATATGCAGGATATCAAAGGATTAGGCTCAAAACGCGGGTTCTAAATACAAGCATTGTGACTAAAATATCTGTGTTCAAAAATTTTCTTACATTACAAGTATTTATTGTAATAGATTTTTGAATTTTAATATATGAATTTACCGGTGAATCTAATTTTTGCAAATTATTTATCAAAGATTTCGGAGTTACCCCTGTAGCTGACAAAACTAATGGAATTATGTAAACGGACCTCTGACCCCTGCCAATTTTTTTTTTCTCCTGCTAGTTCTGTATATTTATGTATTTTGTTTGTTTATTATGCGTATTTGGGACAGCGATGTCTATTAGATACTACTACTATACCCTCACGCCGTGTCCCAAGTGGGGTAGGCAGAGAGAACGGAACGCCAAACAGATCTATCTTTACACACTTCCTTCGCTTCCTCCACATTCATACAGTTCCTCATACACGCACGTCGGTTCCTCTTACTCAACACGCGGCCGTCCTTGAGAATTTGATCCACGTGATCAAGCCACGTGGTTCTCGGACGCCCGCGTTTCCTCACACCCTTTCTTTCAGATAAGTATATCCTCTTTGTCATTCTTACCTCGTTCATTCGTTCAACATGCCCAAACCACCGTAGTTTATTCACGCTCATTCTGTCCACAACACTCTTCTTGCATCCGCTCATTCTTCTAATATCCTCATTCTTCACTCTATCACGTAGCGTTTTACCAACCATTCTTCTCAACGATCGCATCTCTACTGTCTATTAGATACGTAATTTTATTTTGTTATTATTGCTTTATCATAAAAGATCCTGTATTTTTGCGACATGATTATGTCTTTTAGTATATTCAGTTTGAGCGAGAGTAGAAACTATAAGTTGTATTGTTTCCGGTTTGGCCAGACATTTCCTACATGAACCGTTAGTTATATTTTGATTTTTTATAATGCATTTTTGGTATTTCTTTTGTATTTATTACTTGATCTTGAATAGGCAGTATAAAACCCTTGGTTTCTCTATACAATTCCCCAATGGTCAACCATCTGTTTGACGCATATTTGTCAACATGAGATTGGTTGAGATCATTGAGGTGTCTGGCATGAAGTTCTTTCCTACCCCAAGAATCTAGCAAAATATTTAAATAGTTTATTCGCTTACCTACTGTTTCGACATTTAAATTTAATAGTGTTTGATTTTTGTCGGCCTGTATTATAATTTTATGTTATATAGAATAATTTTGTTTATTTTTGAAAAATGTTTTAAGAGATTCAATTTGATCATTATGTAAAGAGGAAATGTTAACAATTCCTCTTCCTCTTAT
Organism: Athripsodes cinereus; assembly: GCA_947579605.1. Lineage (NCBI taxonomy): Eukaryota > Metazoa > Arthropoda > Insecta > Trichoptera > Leptoceridae > Athripsodes > Athripsodes cinereus. Next base: position 13,568,650 of record OX388313.1, on the reverse strand, counting down.
ACTTCTAGGCAGAGTCAAACTTTTTTTCGTGGAATTTAGATGATGATATCTATTTTTTGTTAAGTGTGTTCTTATTAATCTTTCTAATTTATTTAAATCGGTTTTTGACCATTTTATAATGCCAAATGAGAAATGAGTAGGTATGTTAATAACGGAATAGCCCTCGCGTTTATTGCTTTACTAGATTTTTGGCTGATAGATCATATTGAAATACATTATTTAATAAAATAATAAAATTAATGTATTACAGAACACTGTTTTACTTCCACTTCACTTTATTTAAATTTCAGAACGTGTTCGAACATTAACTGTTCATTATTGATGACAATGTAATACTACTCATCGATAATGAACAGTTAATGTTCGAAAACGTTCTGACATTTAAATAAAGTGAAGTGGAAGTAAAACAGTGTTCTGTAATACATTAATTTTATTATTTTATAAAATGACGTTCCACAAAGTTTCTCTCGAAAATTTCGAAAATTTACATTATTTAACCTTTTTTTTAAAAAAAAATGTATCTGGGTTTGTTATAAACCCAAATACAACCTTATACACCTTTAACACTAAGCTAAAAGCTTGTGCCGTGAAAGGGGAGTTTGCCGGCACCTGGGATCGAACCGCGAACCCCTTGTTCTGAAGGCCAAGACTCTACCTCCAGGCTACCGACGAACTCTAAAATCATTTGTTAATTTATTTTTTATTTCAGTGTGATTTAGATTTATGGATTGCGGAAAACCTTGGAATTTGTATACTTCATACAAATTAAGATTATTTATTTGATAATTTGAAGCTATGTCCTGACATTCTAAAATTTTACCTTTTTCAATATGTAAAGTTTTACATTTATCTGGCTAAATTGTTTACATTCGTATAGAGAATTATTAGTCTGTGTTCTATTTCATTTAAATACCAGATTGATGCTTCGAAAATGAACCATATAAATCGTAAATTTTAAAAATTTTCTTGGGGGCTCCGAGAAGGGGCGCAAAATTTGAGCCATGTCCCCGGGCGCAGATGACCCTAGCTACGCCACTGAATATTTGTATATTTCTTTCACATGTTATCATGTTTATTTATTTTATCGAAATGTAGAGAAGGATTTACTTTTATTTGATGAATGTATAAATGAATATTTACTCACCTGTAATTGGTGAGAGAACTTGCACTTCAGTCCTTCCAGTAGCTTTTCCACGCAAAAGTCTTCCTCGTAAATTAGCCAACCTTGGATCAGCCACACGAAGCAAGGGAAGGACTAATTCTGTTACACGAAGCCAAGTGCGACGGGACACCAAATAGCTTACACGACCAGAGTCATGATCTGTAGCTAAGAATCGTGCATATACCTGGAATAGAAAAAGATAATTACAATTTCATACACTTGACACAATAACCACCTATTTTGCTGGACAAACAAAATTAATTTATATTTGAGTATTTATAATAAGTGCACAGAAGGTATGCAAAATAATAGACTTACATCCACGGGGCTCTGCTGGAAACGCAAGCGACAGGAATGCCTTTCAGGAGTCACACTGTTGGATATTTCCTCCATAATGGGTTGTGAATATGACCTCTTCCTTCTTCGAAATCCCCTTGATTTACTAATACTATTAGCGTTCCCTTCTTCGGGTACTTTCCATCCTTTCACTTGAGATAATCTGAAGTCATCTACATTCACTTCTAAGGGAAATTCTGGCATCCAAACTGTGAATCTAGCAAGTCCAGTATATGTACCATATTTAACAATGACTGAAGCATTTGAAGAGCTTCGTATTTCTGATCCATCCACATAGACTGAACTGCATGATGATGAGACCTAATAAAAGATATACCTGGTATCAGTCAATCAATCATTACACCATACCCTATTTATACCTAGTATCAGTCAATCAATCATTTCACCATACCCTATTTATACCTAGTATCAGTCAATCAATCATTTCACCATACCCTATTTATACCTAGTATCAGTCAATCAATCATTTCACCATACCCTATTTATTTCATATAAAAATAAATAAGTCAAGTATAAATATCATACTTGAACATGGATAGTGCAAATCACAATGAGAAACCAATATCATGAGACCAATATATTTGATATACCTACTTGTATTTCTATTATTTTTTAAACTTTCTGTTAGTTCTTAATTTTCATAAATTACTTTTGCTGTTGATAATATTTCTGAAAATAAGTTAAACGTAGCGGAGTTCGCACAATGTGTCGGTGCGCTGCGCAGGTGAAGTGATGAGGTGTCTCTTGAGTAATATTCTTAAAAAGTTTACAGAGTTTCACACTATACCTACTTTAAAAACTTTGATTTATATTATTTGGAGGAATGATGGAAATATCTCACCTTCAGTACACTTTCATCTTCAGAATGACATGAGCTCTGTAGGGTGACATCAGCCACTTGTCCAGCTTGAGACACAATCAACACTTTCATGGCTTGGGACACCTGGCGACCTGTTATGACGGCTGTATTCAGTACTTCCCAGTTCTGTAGGAAACAACATTATTTTTATTTATTTTACAATCCATAGCCTGATCCTTTTTTCTTCACTGTAGGTACATTGGTTACAATATTATAAATTAATACACAGTAGGTATCATAAAATTTCAGTTATACATTTCAATGTAGAGAAGGTGATGTATCACTAGAATGTGATGTCTTTCAACTAACCCAGAATTAAATACATTAATGATATAAATACATTCTACATGTTTCCAAAGCACTAATGTGTACAATAATAATTACAAATTATAAAGACACAATACGATTTGACAAAACGTAATAAGATACAGCACAATAACAATTAAAGGAATAAATAATATATTTTTTAATTATAAATGGATATGTCAATTGATAATAATTTATGGTCAGTTTAAATTAGGTAGGTATGTAAAAATATGAAATACAAAAAAATTATCCAAAGGAAAAGTCTGGTCCACACCAAAGCTGTAAACTAACAAACAAATTGTTTTTACTTTCTTTTCCTATTGTAAATGTATCTTTAGGCATGGAAAGAGGCCAAACAATTTTTTTTTTTAATTTACTTTTCTATTATTAATTAATAATAAAAATAATTTTGTACTTTCCACTAGATTTTCCTAGGAATTCCACGGTGTTAATCACGAAACATTCGAAAAATTACTTTTCTATATTTACTCAGGAAATAAAAAAATTTCACAGTGTTAATCACGAAACATTCGAAAAATCTTTTCTATATTTACTCAGGAAACAAAAGAAAACAATATTAGTACTTGCGTTCCCAGCTGAAATATAGGCGCAGCTATTACCTATATATAAAAAAATAGCACAAAACTCACCTTTGATATTGGGAGTACTGCTTGTATGTCATCTTTATCAATGTCCATTCTAAGTACAATCTTTCTTGGAGCAGGATGCTCTGTCACTTCGGGGTCTCCTTCAGAATCCGGTATCGTGAGAGGGGATGCCATTGGAGAATTACCACTGCGAGCATACTTCACAGAACAAGACAAGCGAGCGGAGCCACGGCCTGCTGCACCTCCAGCCTCGGCAGCCCATGTAAACACTTCTTCAGAACTATGTGAACACAATACACAAACACTTAATTTATTATTAGGTACACTACAAAATTAAGATGAAAAAGTTATGCGCCTACAAAATATAAACATAGGCTAAATACCTAAACACAAATTAAGATAGAGCATCTTTTGAAAAGAGCAACTCAAGTTAAATTTAACTTCAAAGTAAATATTTGGACACTTAATTAATACTTGGTTGATATTTAAAATATATTATATTAATTCATTTAACTAATAGGTACTACTTAACTCAACTGAATTTTATCAATTACCATTTTGAACAATCAACGTATTTTGTGATTTTCTCAAAACATATAAAATAATAAAGATAAACTCACTTGGGCGGTGTTTGCTGATCTGAAAAGTCTTTCCTCACTGCTGTGACTGTGGCAAGCTTAGGTTTAAGTTCAACTGTTACTGTCCACTGATCTGATGCTGAAACAGCTCCGAGAAGACGTAGACCTGATTTGACACGACACCTGAGAACAAACAACTTTTTTTTAACAAAAATGCATTGTTAAATTTCTAAAAATAAATATACCTACTATTTTGCAAATTGTTCATTCGTTTTCTCTATCAAACACTAAAAAATATTATTCCTAATTATCTCACATAATACATGGTGAAAGCAGTATAGAAAAGTTGACTGAAATAATAAGGTTGGCATAACCAAGCCATATCCGCTAATCAAAGCATTATCGGATGATAGGGCCTCTAGAACTTTATATCAAAGTGAGTAAATATATATGAAAATGCTGTGACACATGATTAATAAAATGAAACACCTACCAATAAAATGTAAGACGACTTTCTAGAAATCGCAATGCTACATAATTGTATATATTTAATCGACGTCCAATTTACTGATTTTTTATGCAAAATAATGAGATTTAAAATAATATCTACCTAGAAATGACATTTAACATAATCCTGGATATACACACAACTTACAAGTTGAAAGATGTGAGCTTTATTGGCTACATTTTCAGATACAAATTGGCCTCACAGGTTTGTATGTAAAATATTTTACAATATTATGTACCCATTTAATACCGTTTTGAATCATAATAAGTAACTACTAAGGAGTGAAAATAAATTTACCTCATAATAAAATATGTAACTGGTATTTCTTCATGCCTCACAAAAACTGGAAGATGGAACCGCGCCAGAGGATATAAAGGTGTCCGCGGAGCTAGAAGGGCCAAAGAATCATCTGCACGCAGCTCTTTAAATGGTGCTCTAGCTGGAACTAATTGAACTGAGCCTAGTCTAGTAGCAGGTTGAATCTATAATAAATAACAAGATAATTTATATTTAACATGAACGCAGGAAAGTTAATAGTTTACACGTAGGAAGCAAATATATTATTGTAATTCTGGTACAGCTAGCAATAACTTTATTTGAGTCATTTAAATCTTGGTTATATTTGTATCATAATAAACATGAAAATATTATAAAAGTTTCTATTACATAGAAATCACAGCTTGCTATAGACAGTTTTTAAAAAGTTGGTATAGACATGAATATATACCTGAACTCTGGGCATGCAGCCTCCTCCTTCCGGGTCAGCTGCCCTCGGTTCCAGAATGGAATAAGCGAGTTGAACCATTTTTGGAGGTTGTTTTAACGGTGGCACCGCTTTTCCGTCTTTCATAGCTGGGGGTGGTTGTAATGGACCCCACCAATTTGCAGGGACCTCCAATTGGGCTAAGCAAGCACCCTCCCCACCTTCTGGACTGCAAGCACCTGCGAGAGATGGTCTGTTTCCCATGGTGGCATGCACTACACCACAAACTCTTCCGCCAGCTTCTCCACCCGTGTGGAATAAAACTCTTATAACTGGAGAGTCTCTAGATATTTCTCTAGACACAACGTGAGCAGACATATCGATTCTTAAAGGTGTCTGCTCAACTGAAGAATTTTTTGAGCCGGGAAACGGAGCAAGAGGGTCTGGAACCAAAGATCTAGCTGGAACTGTTTGCTTAGTAGAAAAGGGTCCATAAGATGCCCTAACGGAGACGGCTCGAGCAGTCTGAAAGACTGTAAACCTGTCCACTGATAGAGGTGCTGCTCCAACTCCCCCTGATCCAGATCCAGGGCCCCCTGCCCCTCGACCCGTGTGCTTGAGGAAGAAGCCTCCATCTTTGTTCTCGAAATGGACTTCAACACAAGACACGACACCTGTAACAAGAAAAAAAGCTTTACTAAGTAAATAAAATAATTAGCGATTAACAAATATTTTAAACTTTATATCAGATGTTTGTATTTTATAACGTGTTGAAAATTTCAGGAAATTGGAAATATTATTTATTTATTTTAATAAATGAGGCAATATTCAGACGATTGAGTGGAAAATCAATCGCTGACTGCGCACCATTGTGATTTTATTTTGGATCTTATGCAATATATTTCGGGGTTCTGCATTCGCCAATGAAATAATATTCGAAATGAAAATTATTAAATATAATAACGCAGTATAAGTATTTTAAATACAAAAAAATAATGTATAACTGAAATAAGGCGTATTTTTATATATGTAAATTTGGTTAGCTGAAACAAATTATCACTGGGCAATGCTCGCCAATTGATCATTTGTTTATGAATAATAGTTTTATTAATTTTATTTTCATATCCTGATTCAGGGTTGTAAATTCAATATATCAAGTCTCTTGGGTGGGGCCCCCATAAGCGTGGAACCTTAAGCGTTTGATATTTTTGCTCGCCGTATAAACCACCACTATTTTTATGAAAATTTTGCAGTAAAACTCACATTTGCCTTTCTAGAAGGAAGTCAATGTTGAAAAAAAAAAATCCAGTTGGAAGCAATTCAACCAAAAAAGGTGTAGTTATTTCAGATATAGAAGTGAGGGGGGGGTATGGGTAGTAGTAGTAGTAGTAGTACTGTCAACATACAAGCACTCAGAAGAGAAGTGAGTGAGTATCTGATGGGAACGGACAAGTACTAAAAACTAATTAATAGTTTTCGTACCAATCGAATTCACACAAGGTATAACAGAATATGGGAACAAACTCAGAGACTATTGGAACTAATTACAAAGTTGAATGTGAAGTAATATTGTATGATGTTGTTCCCTTGCTTTGCCGCTGCACAGTGACATGCCGTGGCCATCACGATGAAGGACGGAGAATGTGGGAAAACAATAAAAGTAATGACAAGAAAATGCTTAGTTGATAAACTTCATACAAATTATATAAATCCTTCAAAATACATAAACACACCAATCTCATCCAAATAGTAGTGCGCTGCATAATTATTTATTTACCTTCATATTGTAGTGATACAAAGCAAACCGATGCCCTTTCAATGAATATTTATAGGTAATATCGCATTCATAAAACATACCTATTTAACTACGAATACACTCACTAAGATTAGTTTACCATCATTACCACATATCTATTATGACAACTTTATGGTTGTAGATAGGTGTAAGCTACGTACTTATCAATACCCTACTATTGTAATATATATTTTAGTAAAATTTAATATTGAACAGAAAAACTTACTATTCATTTATTTACATATCGCTTGCCCACTATTATAGGGTTCTATGTTACATGTTCATAGTTTTGAGATATTCAAGTTTTAAAATTAGGTATATATTATTTACGAAATGGGATATCTCTGTTCGTTTCCAATAGCATTAAAAATTTCTAAAAATTATTCTTACTTGAATTTATGATTTTAAATTATTTTATTTTCTTTGTTTTTTTCAAAAATTAGGATTGAAAATAAACATAGGACTTTGTTGTTCTGAAATGATACATTTTTCAATTTACCTGTAACATAGAACTATGTGATCTGTATGATTATTAGTTCAACTATTGCCTCTTTCTCGGGGATTTAACTTTTAAACAGGTAGATTAAGCTAGTAGATGCAGCTGGTCTGCTGGCTACCCCACTTGTGGGATATGCCGTGATGGTATATTAGTATTAAGTAAAAAGTCAAAGTTTACTTCAAGTGTTCATCAGAGAGATTGGGGAGTTATATTCAGTTTTCGAAAGAACTCTGTCAATGCAACTGTAAACGTTGTCAATTTCTTGTACACATGAATGGCCTGGTGTTGAAAATTTCGTCGTAATATCCTGAATACTGTACCATTATAGCAAATCATAAAATATCTAATTGCGTAGCTCATTATACTATTACGATTCTGTGGAACATAACTATCACTCCACAATATAAGATTCGTAAATTGCGGATTGTCTTCAAGAACTTGTTTCAAGATCCTAAAAACAGCGCTAGTAATTTCATTACCTCCTCTGCCTGCTACATTTTCAGTCCAAATGGCACAGTACACCTTTTTATTCGTAGAGAGGTGTGCAGTCATACATACATGTTGTACATACATGTGCAGTCAATACAGTGTTGTCATATTAAGACCATGGCAGTCATAGAAAATGTTCAGCTACTTTTAAAACGCATAAGTTCAATATTACAAACATAATCAATATATTTTTTGAGATCGCAAGGTGCGATGAATCAAACATAGAACCTTGCAATTTTAAAATTTTAATTAATTTATGCTACAAGGTTCTATGTTATACACATAGAACTTTGTATCACTGTTTTGAAGAAAAACACAACATAGAACTATGTTCTATCGTCTTTAGTTTCACGACTAGTGCTGCGATTTACAATTGGGTTCCTGTAATATATACCTTTGAATACATAGAATGTTATAGCATTCATAACTCAAAATTTTCAAAAATGTAACATAGAACCCTATAATAGTGGGCAAGCGATATGTAGGTAAAACCATTCATTATATTCATATTGTTACAGAGTCTGCATATATTCAGGAGCACTGGAGCAGCTTAAGCTTTTCAATAAAGTTTTTCTGATGTAATTCAAATTAACTTATTAGTTGCACTTAGTAAAAAGTGGAGAGGTAAAACATGGTGATCACAATAAGTTGATAAAAATGTTTCATGTTAATAATGTATTTTATTGTAGGGCGCCGAGTATTTATTTTAACAATAAGATGAAAAAAGAGCGTTACCATTAATATTGAAATATAGGAACGTAACATTTCGGTAAGAGCTATCAGCAGTGAAATAAATCTTTTAACATAAACCAGCATTAATAAACACTAAAATAATAATAATAAAAGTTACCCACAAAATCAATAAATGTTGTAGAAGTAGGCAATGTTCAACACACTAAACTGGCACATGTGGGAAAATATGTAAAAGTTTTTTCTTGAAAGAGAATTACTTTGATAACTACTACCAACAATCAACAAACTGATGTAAATGTATATATTCAAAACTAGTCGAAGGACAGTTTTTACTGCACAAAATATTTTGAGTACCTAACAACAATGCGAACACACAAAAAAAATATTAAACTTTGTGTTTGTTAAAAAGTACACAAAAAAATGGAGATATAGGAAACATCGTAAGGTTTTTTTTACAAAATCTTTCATATCGTCGTTGCATATTCAAAAAGAGACATGTGCGCACATATTTATTTGGCCATATTCTTTTAAAACTATTCATTAAGGCATTAAGATTGTAGTTTTGACTTTTTATTGGCATGTGATATTATTCTTTAAGTATTGAATTTTAATATTTGATACTAAGAATCACTTTATAAAATGGTTATGATGTCATTATAAGCAGTTTATTTTAGAAATGTCAAAAAATTTATGAATTCGTACGTCCCTTTTTGAATATGCAACGACGATATAATAAACATACGTTGCATTCTAAAACAGGACGCGATCGATAGAATAGGCCGATAGAAAAGTAAATATATAGTCGTATGAACACATCAGTATGTAGACATACTATTACATAATGTATAAGTATAGTGGTGTATTGTGTTGCACAGTATAATATGGTAGAACCAAGTGAGTTAGCTAGACAAATTAATAACTCCGGTAAGATTTAAAGACGGCTAAGTAATGAAATACTTTGTTTAGATACAGTAGACATTTAATAACTTCAGCATACAGTAAATAATATGTTGATATTGTTTACCTGGTCACAAAATATATGATACAATTAAAGGCAAAACGAGAAATGTGGGATGTTCAGGGATACTCTTTCTTTAAATGTAAGTTATCAAATGTATATTTCTGTTGATCCAAATTTCTTATTCTACAGACATAATCATATTGAATCATAGGCTGCATTGGATAATATAGAAAGATAACTATCACACAACTGACACTCGGAAATATTTTTACAACATGAGGTAGTTATTATGAGGTACTCGTAGGTGTATAGTTACATTACTCTCTATATTTAGTAAACCTTACTAACTTTTCCACGTAGTTCCACTATTATGTGTTAGCAGTTAAGAATAAATTGGTATCTATCATTATTATACGACCTGAACTAAGTATATCAATCCCAGTATCAGCTAAATACAATACGACAGAAGAAGTACCAACAGGATAAATTCACTAAATAATTTGGGTTAGTTGGAAGATATCGTGTCCCTGCGATAAACTCGCCCAATGTGCAAAATATTCGTTTATACCATGTAATCTTATTATTTGTACCCATATATTTTGTACAATAAAGTTTATTATTATTATTAAATAAATACAACTCAACAAATTAAACATACTTAATAATCGAACAAATTAACTCTATCAAAAAATGCTATATAAAGTACCAGGAACCTACCTACATAAATTCGGAGTCATTACGCAATGAACCTACTGTTTATATAACCTATCAGTAGAGAGAGTAATGATATTGTTAAAGACAAACTATTGTTTTTGTTATTATTATTATAATATAAGTATTAATACCAACTTACATTGTCATGTCATGGATTATTTTATGTGACAGCTCCATACTAAACTTGATAATCCCTGATAGGTGACAATACAACTTAATATTCCGTGTAGGTACTTATATGTTTTAAGAACAGACCTACATCATTTTGTAAGTTGACAATATGTAGGTAGGTTGACAATATGTACCTAAATACTGATGCAATAATAATATATTTATTGTCAAAGGGATCTTAACTATGATGACTTATCATTATGTCTGCTATATGTCGATTAAATACCCCGATGTATTTATTATTAGTAAATAGCATATGAAATACAAATTTAATTCCGAAGAAAGTCTTTCCAAAAAAATCAATCTAAATATTTTGGAATATTTTAGGACTTTAAGTGGCTACTAAACAGTTTAAAAGATGAAGTGTTCTTTCATATTAACACACAGTTGCACCTAGTTATAAGAATGAGTGAAAGAATAATTTCAATATCTGAATAAGCTCGCGATTATTGAGATAATATATCTATTAAAACCATAGATATAGTGTTAAACGTGAAGCCACCACCAAACAATGCACCTATTTATTGGACGTTCTTAAACATGTCTGAAGCTAAAAGATTTTAAATTTGCTCATTACAATAAATACAGTAGTATGTAGGTGGTATAGGTACCTTATAAGTTAGTTCATATTACTGCATGTGCGATTGTGACTATAGTGTGTGTAGAAAATAGAAGGTATCGTTAGGTAGTTATAAGTATTTTACTGCGGTATGGACATTCGGTAGAAAATGTATTTATCTAGTGACTATGGGAAAATTCTCCGCATTGTTCTACATTAATACTAGATTAATTGAGGGATGTTGTAAAATGGGGAGAAAACAAATTCCGTGGCTGCGCAATATACGGCAATAGACTGGAACAGCGCAGGTGGGAGAAATAGACCGAACAGCACAGGACACGGAAGCATTCTCTAAAGTGATCGCTAATGTCGGAAGGACATGACATGGCACTGGGATAGGATAAGAAATATAAAATAATTATTGTAAACAGCAGATATAATATTAGAGTGCCTATCGACTGGAAATAATAAAATGCACCCGCAACTCTTCCCCTGAGTGATGCGGAGAAATTGTTCGTTATCTAATCCACATTTTTCTTATTATTCATACTGCGATTTCTTGTATCCATTATTATACAACACTACTATTGCAACGCAAAACTTATCTATTTTTTCCCAAAAACAGTCACAAAGAAATAAAATTCATAAAAATACTGGCAATAATCAAAGAGTACCTACCCACAAATGAATAATACATAGATAGATATCCATCTCTACTCACCGCGTAATAAAATGGGACAGAGAAATAGATAGATTGAAATAAAAACAATATATTTTTCAGATAGCAGCTAGAAGAATGAGCATAAACAATCGGCCGAATAACGACGTAATAACGTAAAGAAGGTGAAACTTAAATAAAAGAATATCACCCTTAGACCTTTCCAAATGAGAACATAAATCGCTAACCTTTCTCAATGTAATAGAAACCTGCTCAAATGTAATTCGAGGATTTATCGGAGAGTATATATCTCTCTGTCGAGTTTTAGATAACCTTCTCCATTATCAACTACCGTCTACTCCGGCTAGGTAGGTACTGGCACGAAACGGATATAAGCATTCTTATACATACCTACACACTTACCTACTTAACAGAAATTAATAGGAATCGTCATACTACCTACGTCACCTTACTGTAACCAACTTAGAATGAGCATATACATGAGATAATAAACAATAAGTAACATTCATACACACTTTACTTATCTTGTGTCTACATTATATTTATATTATTTATTTGCTACAATACCCATCTTCATTACTTACTAGTGATGTAACGAATATTCGTATTCGCATTCGCATTCGCGAATTCAAATTTCAAATTCAAATATTTTTATTAAAATAAAATTTACAATTTAATAATATTACATACACACCTTATTACTAAAAAAACACATTTATTACATATTTGACCCTCAAAATTGAGCAGTGCTCGTGCATTTCAAAGTATTCGTATTCGCAAAAAAATATGCGAATGTTTTGCGAATATTATTTCGGTAATAAAGTATCGGATATTCGATAAAAGTACCGGGTACTTACCCGGTACATTGTAGAAAAAGGTAATGCAAGAAAATGTTCTCTAAGAAAACCGAGGAGTTTTGAAATAGGTATTTTAAATTCCTATACCATTTTAAAAATTCGGCGACGGGGGGGTAGAAATTTTAATTCTACCCCCACTATTACTTACACATAGATACCGAACGTTTAAAAAAAACTAAAAACATGCATGGGATGTAATCAATACTAAGACACTCACCACATAGATCAGCTAACAAACCAACACTGCTTGTTATATATTATAAATATATACTCTAGATACGTTATGTAATCAAGAAGAAACAATTAGATATAATTCAATGTGACTAATCATACAATCGTCGAGATCTTGTCATTAAGCAGAATACACACAAGAGAGAGGAGGTGAGAAGAAATCGAAACAGCACACAAGGAAGATACGCAACCTGGAACGTCAGAACTTTGCTGCAAAATGGTAAGTTAGACAATCTTAAAGTAGAGATGACGAAAATGAAACTTAGCGCGCTAGGAATCTCTGAAATGAGATGGCCTAACCCGGGAGATATGTGGACAGGTAATTTTCGTCTTATCCATAGCGGTAGTATAGAGGGTAAACCGGGGCAGGGAGGGGTAGGAATAATGTTATGTAAAGACTTGGGTAGGAGAGTAAAGGGATACGTACACTATGGAGGTAGGATTATTTTAGTCAAGCTAGATACCAAACCCGTAGACACAATTTTGATCCAAGTCTACATGCCAACATCTAGCCATAGCGACCAAGAAATCGAAATTTTATACGAAAACATCCAAAAATTGCTAGATGACACAAAAGCTGAGGAAAATGTTATTGTAATGGGAGACTGGAACGCAGTAGTAGGGGAAGAAAGGGAGGGATCAGTCGTAGGAGCATATGGGTTGGGCACTAGAAATGATAGAGGTAGCCGTCTCATTGAATTCTGCGCCAAAAATAAAATGTTTATAGCCAACACGTGGTTTCAACACCACTATAGACATCGCTATACATGGAAATCTCCCGGAGACAGATTTCGATCACAGATTGATTACATTCTTACACGTCAAAGATACAGGAATCAAATTAAAGATTGCAGGAGCTTTGCAGGTCCGGACATTGATAGTGATCATAATATGGTTGTGGCGGAAACCATACTGAAATTCAAAAGGCTCGAGAAGAGAACCACAAAAAGATGGGACCTAAAACAGCTAAAAATAAAAGAAGTTAAAGAGAAATACGACGAAAAAACTAAGATATGCGATTTTGAGAGTAATGAAAGTATAGATAAAGTATGGGGTAAAATTAAAGAGAAAATAACCGCAGCGGCAGATGAGGTATTAGAGAAAAAAAAGCCGCAAGCTAGGAAAGAATGGATCACGGACGATATTTTAGAAATGATTGAAAAAAGAAGGAACTTAAAGAACTCTAAAACAGAAGAAGGGAAAAAGGAATATAAAGCCCTTAGAAATAAAATTAACAGAGAATCCAAGCTGAGAAAGGAATGTTATTTGCAAGAAAAATGCAAAAATATTAACAGGAATATAAAACAAAGGAAATTTGAAACCGCATACTCTGAAGTAAAGAATTTCTTCAATGACAAAACACAACCACGATGTGCTATACAAGATAAAAACGGCAAACTGCTGTTTGAAGATGAATTGATCGTAAAAAGATGGAAAGAATACCTAGAACAATTATACAAAGGAAAGAACATAGTCAAGGAAAGCAAAGCACTAGAAGCAGAATATGACGTAGAAAATAATGGAGATGACATCTTAAGAAGTGAATTTGATATTGCATTAGCAAAGTTGAAAGACGGCAAAGCACCAGGTATTGACCTGATTCCATCAGAGCTGCTTAAATGCGCAGGAAAAGGCATGCTTGATACATTGTATAAGCTTGTCTGCAAAATATACAACACAGGAGAGATACCTCAATGTCGCCAGCTCTCTTTAACTGCTATATACAGCGAGCCATTGATGAACTGAGAGAAGAAATGAAGAACTGGACAGGAGTAAAAATAAATGGGAAAAAGGTCGACATGATAAGATATGCTGACGACATAGCACTGCTCGCAGACTCCGAGATGGAGCTGAACGAAGCCTTAGGAAAATTGGAAAGTATACTGTTGTCAAAGTACAACATGAAAATAAATAAAGAAAAAACAAAATGTATGGTCGTTGGAAGAGAGGAAGCGACTGCGAACATTGCATTAAATGGAGTGAGCATCAAACAAGTAAGTGAATTCGTGTACCTGGGCAGCAGAATAAACCAGGATGGACGCTCCAAAGCAGAAATTGTAAGCAGAATAAACCAGGCAAGGATTGCCTTCAACAAAAAATCGAAGATATTGGAATCCCCAAATATCGACTTAAGCGTAAGGAAGAACCTTACTAAAGCCTTTGTATGGAGCATTCTGCTTTATGGTTGTGAGACATGGACCATCAGCAAGAGTGAAAGCGGACGGTTGGCGGCCTTTGAGATGTGGTGCTACAGACGCATGCTTAAGATCCATTGGTCGGAGCACGTCGAAAACGAAGAAGTCTTAACCAGGGTAGGCGAAAAAAGGCAACTCCTTAAGAGAATCAGCCAACAACGAGCTAACTGGATTGGCCACAACATCAGGCACCCAGGACTACTCATCGCCATCGCGGAGGGTAAGACCGAGGGAACAAATGGCAGAGGCCGACCAAGAGACGCATATATGGACCAACTGAAGAGGGACATGAACTGTGGCTCATACGTAGAGCTTAAAAGACTGGCTGAGAATAGGGAGGAATGGAGAAGAAAAACCAAACTCGTTGCAGACCAATCCAATGGATTGTAACTAAATATATATATAATCATACAATTCACACATAATGTAATAAAATTAAACTTGGGGTGTGGAAATATAGAGAGCAAGAGTATAATAGAAATGAAATATTACAACCGCAACTACTTCTCTGGGATTACGGGCAGAGCTTGCGGTTTTTAGATGGTCGACCAATAAGGACGTTACGAGGGATAGAGATGTTTCCTTTCAAATAAATGATCCCAAACTAATTTAGATGATACAAATATAGGAAATATATTTCACGAGTATTATACACTGTAGTAAATAATTGGAAGAGAAGATTATCTACTCATTGGATAAATTGAAACGAGTGTTTCGTTCTACTACAGATAAAACAAACACGAGAGAGACGTCTTTCGACTTCTTATGTCATTATCAATCGAAACTAAGAAGTCGAAAGACGTCTCAGAAAAGCTTGTTGAATTTGCGGTGGAATGTAACGCTTGTTTCAATATATCCAATAATGGAATTATACTATTTGTGCCTCATTACAATAAAAAAATAAAAACATACATACAATTATGTTATGTGTACGCGCCAAGACGGTCGGTGTGGCTGGGAAGTAGGTAACTCTCTTGGTAGTCATAAGATCCGGGTTCGATTCCCGGCCAGGTCACAATGAAGAATGACCTTTCTCAAATTGTTTTGGGTCTGGGTCTTTCGTGTTTAGTACACTGTATATGTGTGCATCGTCACGTTAGTAGTGTTAGTATCCATAATAGAAGATTCACGTCTTATTTTGGAACTAATGCGATCTGTGTGAATTATCTTTACATGTTATGTTATTTAACATACATATTATTTTTTTTATATTTTGTTTAAACACGTAAGGTAACTGAACAAAATATAAATGCCGGCAATACCATTTTTTTATTTATCTTAAATTTATCCAAACTCTATCGGTCACTCACTCTCCGAAATTCATTGTAAAGAATTTTTATCCACTTTCTGACTGACTGAACTGACTGACTGTATTAGTCACGCAAGCTTCAGAGACAGAGAAAATGTGAAATACGATACAAAATCCATACAAATCCTTACTTTACTTATCAATATTCGCATAGGAGATACGTAAAAACGTTAAGTATAAAAACAAATTTTGTATTTTTTTGTATAATTATAATATAATCGATAAACAAGGATGAATAAATAAACAAACGATACTAAAACTAAAGTAGGTGCCATTCTTTTTGATAAATCTACATAATACTATTAATAGTAATAATACAAACCAGCCTCAAAAACATTCAGAAAACTCATTATTATTTATGAACTATCTATGTACGAGTATGTATAATATTATGAAAATTTACGCCTAATACAAAGCTGAAAAGAGTTGATCGTTGGATAGCGTGACAACAAAAAGTAATATTTTTACAAAAACATTAAATACTAATCAAAACCTAGTTCCATTTACTGAAACAACAGTAGGTAATGTAATATTAATATATTGTGCGTACAAATAATACAAAGACGTTTATCTAATTTATATATTATTATTATTATTATTATGCTCTTAAGACATTGTTGTAGATATATACCTACACACTTTTTTATATTAAATCGAGTAGATATATTACTGTTTCGTTGTTCCTGAGTCATTCTCAAAACTAATAAACAAAAAAACTATGTAAAAATAGATATGGTGCAATTGGGAGTAAGAGGGGGGTGGAGACTTCAATGAAATTAATTAGGTAATCTTATGTTGTTGACTATATTAGTATAACTATTGATATTTTTATGGATTTTTAAGGGTTCTTTTAAAATTATTCTTGCTTAATATTAATAGTCCGCTGCGTTCGCCGAGCAGTGTGGACACGGCCAATAGCAACCTAGAAGCTACAAAGCCAGCAATAATTAGCTTCCGGCGCCGTGTCATGGTATCACATCGTGACAGCCTGTACTAGTGTTTTACTGAAAAAATTAATTGAAAAGAAAATGGTAGTAGTTTTTACGGCGAGAAAAAATTTCAAGCGCTCAAGGATCCTCAAGGAAAGGGGAATTTAACCGGCACCTGGGATAAACCGGCACACCTCTTGTTCATGAGGCCGAGACTACCTCCAGGCTACCGACGAACTAGACAAAATAAAATACATAACACTAAAAAATTATAAATTGGCGAGCTTATTGGCTTGTGGTAATTTCTTCCAGCTGACCAAAAATACATTTAAATAGTCTTATTTCAGTTTAACTTTATTTATATTTGTATTTTATATATAATTACTTTTATTATTTTTATTAGGTATCAAAAATACAGCCAATGTTATTTTTCCCAAATTAATAATGAAAAAATTCTGCTGACTGCTCCACTTGTGGGATATGCCTTGATGGTATAGTATAGTATCATAAGAATATACACAGTGGTCAATATTAGGTACTTAATTTCAGAAACTGATATGTAATAATTTAAAAAAAAAAAAAAAACAACATTAATGAGAACTACACCTAATGCATGAACTTGGGTTGTTTTGGTAGCCACAGAGTAATAAATTACTAATAAAATCCTCATAAACGTCGAGAATGTGAACAATATACCGATAATATTAAAATTTATATGGTTTGTTTTAAAATATGTATGCCTACGTACGTTGAGAAGTGGTAAACCCAAGTAGCACATGTTAAATGAAATGTTTACCCCACTAAAACCAAAAAGGTACCTACTTATATTTATTAATTAATAATAAAAAAGGTAAACAAGGAAAAGTGTGAATACCTATTCAACTTGATTAATTAAATAAAGTTGAATAAATTAACTAGCGAGGTTGAATATCTTGAATATTACAAAGTTTTAAGATACAAAATTTACAAAGTAGGTGATAAACGAAAGAGGGGAATGTTAAAAAGGTCCTAGTGAACGGTGCAAGGTGTACTGTAGTGTATACACCTACCAACTGATGTAGTGCGATATTTCGCCAACACTTTTTATTAAAATTGAATTGAATTGCAGTGCAGTGCAACTCATAATTATAGACATATTTCAATTCATAGTATTTATAATCTCATAACTACACCCTAGAAATTAAGCGTCAATCCAATAATAAATAAGGTGATACAAATAAATGATACTGTGTGCACTGTTTGGATGTAAGACTATTGGAATGTTTTTGCCCTTACATGTTTATATTTATAATATGTCTTTCATCTGTTGTGTACCATGTAAATGAATAAATAAATAAATACTGCGCAACGGGCGAATTTATCGCGGAGGCGATATCTTCCAACCAACACAATACATTAATTGAAATTTAAACATTACACACATGCATACATAAACGATCAAGTTATATATTAAAACAAATGAATACATACACAATAAGATATAAAAATACATAGTTAAAATAACAAAAATAATAAGAATCGGTGAACGACGCATAACAGAATACACGTGAGGGGGGAAAGTTAGCGAGAAAAAAGGGGAGGGAAGAGAAAGCTGTTCAACGTTAATGGATACACAAAAAGAGAAAGAAAGAAAAAACGATATAAAACATGAGAAGCTTTACGCCGAAAACTTGCAAACGTCAATTTTCTTTTTGAAGGTGTTCAATTACAGTGTAATTATTTTGAAGGTATTAAATTATAATATTACAAAAATTATAGTATTTATTGATGCTGGCTTCAAATATGTCTTATTTTGACAATGAGTTCCATTTTTGTGACATTCACGTATGAGAATATTTACTTCTTACGGAAATTTAAATATTTTCATACTGGGAAATGGAACAAATTATTAAAATGATTATTTCTCAGATCCATTTCTGTGACAGACATTTCACGAGGGTTCACTTGACTCATTGTAAAAGTGAAAACTCAGCTGGTATTCCAACTATTTGATAAATTTCTTTAATAATATTTTGTATCACATTAGCATGCAGAGACACATTACTGAGATAATAATCCCATCATAAAATACTCACGCCGTTACCCAAGTGGTGTAGTCACCGAGGAAGGGACGCAATATAGATCAATCCGTACATATTTCTTTCGCTTCCTCCACATTCGTACAATGTCTCATAAAAGCACACAGATTTCTCTTACTCAACCCGTAATCGTGCTTGAAAATTTGATGTACGCGGTTAAGCTACGTATTATAATAGTTCTAGCACGTCTGCGCTCTTTAATATCCCTTCTTTCAGACAATCATTCTTTCAAGATCAATTAGCTCCGAATGCCCAAACCATTGCAGCTTATTTACACACATTATATTCACAACACTCCTCTGATACTCATTCTCCTGATATCCTCATTCTTCACTCTATCACAATTCATTTTTCAACATAAATAAACAATAAATAAGCTAGTTAATTGAATTTCACTTAAATTTTATGATAGTGAAACTACATATTTATGTTAATACCGAAATAAATAATATATTGGCATGTATACTACATAAAATACATCTTAGATAAACCATAAATAGTAATGAGTCCTTTATTCGTATATCACGGGAGTAGCTTTTTCTAGGATAAAAGTTGTTTACTACATATATGTTTTTTGTTGAAAAAAAAAAACAATAGCGATGAAATTTCATTGCACCTGTGTAGATAGTTTACACATTCATAAGTCAGCACTTGAGGCTGCTGGCTGGAATCTTACCGTGAAAATTAAACTTTTAATTGTAATGGCAAATAAATAGGTTTCCCATATCTCAATATTCGTGTCATCTGGATTTCTACAACATATCATAGGTATCACTGTAATTAGGTACTTGTATATTATTCAAGTTGATATACTTCGTTTAAACCCTAAAAATCCATCACCGAAAATATCTTCTCCGAATAGACAAGAGAAGAATAAATTAACGTAAAGATAAGAAAAAGGTCGGTATAAGAAATCTGATGAGACATTTGAGTGAGAAGTCATGTCACGTAGTTGTGATAAAATAAGCTTTACAGAGAGATGTGAATTATTAATCGACGCTTAGGGTATTTTGTTCCTTGAACTTCATATATCAAACTTGAGTGAAAAACATTACACAGTATTGTATGGTAATGTAAAATAAATAAACACAATACTAAATTCACTTAAATATTTTTGATTATACTCTTTTGATAAAGATACTATAAATAATGTTTAAGTTGCATCTGTTTGCTTTGAGTTTGAGATTCACAATATAGCGCTTTGAATTCATAAATTATTATCCAATTTCTAGAGGGGATGGATTCGATTTTTCCTACACTTTTAATTCTATACTTACTATTTTCGAGATCCTGCAGTTGCCTTACTTGCCCTCTCTTATGTATATGTCTTATGCATATCAGTTTATACTTTTATGAATACTTACTCAAATAAGTGAAACAACAAATACGTATTTAAAATGAAGTTGTATTTTATGTCAAGATTAGAAAAATACGGAATACACGTATAGTAACAAAAACAAAACATTGTTTAAATATTGTAAAATATAATGATTAATTATAGGTATATATACTGGTGGGAGATAGGATAATTTTCATTTACACTACTATAGTTTTCACTAATACTTTGCCTGTATTAGAGGTACTGTAATTTCCTCTCCTATAAAATAGTTCTATCCCATGACAATAAAGTAAATCTTCTCTCCGAGTATCCTCCATGTTCCTAACGTGTCTCATATTTTACATATTACAACATATCATAATATTATATGAATAAGAGAAAGTTTATACTTACAAGAACATATTATATAATATTATATACCATGATGCTCTGACCCTCGTCTTACAAAAAAAAAATAATACCTCGTAACCTCAACGGGTTGTTGCGAAGATTAATGATGAAAACCTGGCTGAAATTCTTTGTGGTATAATCTCCAAGGAAAACATTCCGATCCGATTTTTCATATGAGAATGAACTCGACTAAACTTCAAAAATTAAACAGATTATTTAAGCGATAACAAACAATTTATCTATCAATATATTCACCAATAGAGAAAAACTCTTTAATTAACTACAGGGTAGGTATGTTCCGATTTCATCAAATTATCGCCAAATCTGATAAAGAAAATAATCTCTATTATACGAAATAATTTGGCACAAAAGGCAATTTCCATTAACCAATTTGTTGTATGAGGGAAATCAAATTTAAATAGTTATGTACGTACACAGAGTACATTTTGTAAATATAATATTTACTTACATACAAAGCAAAAACACAATACAAACTATGTAATAAAATACATTATAAAATATATATATAAATATAATCAATCAATACCAAAACATATGAAGAGGAGGGAAGGGGAATTAATATAACTACTTAAGGTGAGTTATTGAAAGCAAGATATTGATGTTTCAGAAAACTTTTGAATAGGTATATGAATCGTAGGAGTAAGTTAGATCAGTAAGTACAGGCAAATTATTCAATAACCGAGCTGCATGTATACTGTGAAGAAAGATGTGAAAAAAAAGATCATCGATCATCGGAAATAGTGAACGTACCAAATGCAACTGAACGAAGAAATAAACCATGACATGCCAAAGTCGTAAAACAAGACTTAAGGTAGCTCGTAGCGGATGGATTGTGGAGAGCATCGAAGAGTAGGCAAAGAGTATGCAGATTGCGACATTTATAATTATGAATTAGCAGTTTCCACTGCGTATAATTAAAATACTTTAGAAACATTTGCAAACTTTCTGTGGCCTTGGTTGATAACCGCCAGGAAAGTTTTTCACCGGAAAAATATCTCGAGCTTAATATATTATTCTGTTAATTCGCAAAGTTCGCGTGATCTAAAGAAACGAAATATACAAATAAATGTAGGAGAAACAAGGAAGATTTTCATTATCCATCGCGCAACCTAGCAAATAGTTTAAAATTATTTTGTTAAATATTCCCGTTTCTGAATTTGCATATTTTAGTGGTAGCACTGCTGAGCTCATCATACATTTAAAGCACAACATTAAAAAGCCTAATGAGATTGTGACTTGTTCATAATATTAAAATAAAAAATGTTTACGGCAGCTACTTGTAAAAAGTGTATGAAGCCAGAATGATTAATGTACGTGTTATACATAGTGCAAGCATCGTCTGCTTTTATAATAACTCTTCTCCGACAAATGTGTCACAAAAACGAGAACACGCTGCGGCCGCGGTTGGGGGAGGCGATCTTTTGTTTCAGCAGGGTGGCAGGGCAGTACGTCTGCATCTCAGAGATGAAGTTGAAAATGTTACGAGTCAAGTGTAGGCATAGGTACCTACTTCAACAACAAACAATGGTTAGTTAACCAAATGGGCACTTCGTTTCAGCACTCCACACTTCTACTACAACCTAGACAGTAGACACTACTACATACCTACTCGTACACTTGAGTCGGTTTAAGCATCAGTTTGAATAGAATTCTATTATTCAGAACTAGATAATCACATAGGTATTAATAAACATTTTTAAATTGTTTGTTTAAAAAACTACCCCTCTTATATGTATTTATATACATATCTTTATACACATTAACAAATAAACTAGAAATACTGCACAAAGAGTGTTTTGACTGTTTGCTTGTATTGAATATCTACTACTATATGGGGTAGCCAGCATACCAGCTGCATTTAATAAACTGGAAAGCTGTCCTCTTTGTGCCAATACAAAAATAAGACATTCAGGACGGGTGGCAAACCTCACTGCTGAATTTAAAATGTAAATTTTATTTGTTCTTCGAACATCGGCCTTCTACAGGACACTCGAAAACTTACAGAAAAGAGTGGGAAACCATTTTTTGCCAGGTGCTTCACAGAACGAAATATTGACCATGTAGTCATAAATAGGTTCAAAGACATTCTTACAGTTAAATCGTTTTTCCTCCCTCATTTGAAATATACATTTAGTAAAAAAAATTAACGTTTTTTTATTATTTCGTGAAAATATTTCAATTGTGTGAGTGTTATAAAATCACAGCCTAATGAGGGATGGGGTGACTTGCCGGTGGCGCCACAGGGGTCTCACCAATCTCCAAGGAGTTCAGCGGGAGACGAGAATCATGTGGATTATCTTACATGCTCTCACACTGCTTTCAAAATCATCAATTACTTATTGTTTTACATTATACGAGTACATACACAACGTGCAAACTCCCAAACTAAATTCAATTTAAATTATACCAAAACAGATAGGTAAGAAGATCTATGGCATGGGTGGCCAACCTTTTCAGCAGCCGGGCCAAATTTCAGAATGAGATTTCCTAGCGGGCCGCACAACAATATACTCACCATAAAATTTTAGCCCCTCCCCTCCCCCCTCGGCGCCAAATTTTCAAAATGGTATAGGAATTTGAATATCAAAACTCTTAGGTTTTCTTCAAAAATATTTTCTCGAAATACCTCTTTCAATAAAGTAACGGGTACTTGTACCGACTATTACTAAAAAAAGTGTGCAATATGCTTCGCGGGTTGGCCACCCTTGATCTATGGAATGAAAATAAAGTATTACATTTTTTGGGTTAGTTGGAAGATATCGCGTCCCTGCGATAAACTCGCCCATTTGTTCTTCATCTGAATAAAGTCATCTTATTACGTAGTCTAACTGAATATCAATTTTGTTTCTTGTCACTAGTGAAAAGACATAAAAATCAAGGATATAATATGGTATGAAAATTTTACATTACAAAGTAAAAATATCGATGAGTATAGATAAGTAGTTAAAATATAGGTAAGTAGATATCAACATCACTTTATTTTTAATGGATATCGTGCTTGACTTATATCTAAGTAAACACTAAACACAAACTACACAATGCATTCAAGAATTAAAACAGTATACAACCAACACAGTGGCCGAGTAGCAATGATGTGAGTGAAAAGTAAATACATATAAATGATTTTATATAAATGTATATATATATATATATATATATAAACATATCTACAATAAATACAATATACTATGACAATTGATGTAATACTACTTCATGTACTAATTATACTTTCTTAAGCTATACAAAACATCAATTTAAAGTCAAATATGAACAAAATTGGCCAAATACGTGTGAAAAAAAATCGAAGATTTACATTTCCATCGGAATTCAAAGTACGCAAAAATACCACGCGAATAATAAAACTTGTACTTCTGAGTGTTTTCATTGGATTTACTACAACAATTACATATAAAACAATGAAGTCCTACTTCCCGAGACACAAAATAGCCGAGCACCTTGCGATGTTTTCAAAAGAAAATAAACCTGTAAGTAAACTAAACCATATTATGAGATTTTCTCCAAATCTCGTAGGTAGTATTTGAGAAATATTTAATTATAAGAAATAAAGTTACTTTAGGCTAGCCTAATGATGAGATCAAATGCTCCTGAAAGTCTAACAAGTGCTAAACAAAAGTGATTTATTTTTAATAATTTAACATGAACTTCCACCAAGTATTGCTGGTCAAAAACATTGACTAATTAGGTAATTTGAAACAAATGTTTCCTTCTACTATAAGTTACTGATCACGAGAAAGACGTCTTTCAACATATCAGATCATTATCAATCAAAAGATCTTATCAAAATTATTAATCAATCTAGTCAATAGTCAATCAACGTTGACTAAATTGATTAATAATTTATAAAGCTAGTTACCAACATCCATTATCAAAATTTTCGCACAGTGATGACACAATTATAGAGACGCAGTACATTAATATTAATTCAAATTAAATCAATATACATAGATATGTACACTACTATGCTTTTAAATAATTAAAAAAAATATATTGCAGTATATTTCAGAAAAAATAGATTGGCACAACTATGAACAAATAAAAAAGGAAAAACAACGAACGGGTAAATATAATATTACATATAGGTACAATTTTTATTAAATTGAATTTATATAAGTATATTATACCTTTGCATAACATATATACCTACTATCTACATATTTATTTATTTTATTCTTCACTGTACATTGGTTATAATATTTCAAATTAAAAAAAAGTATCATAAGAATATCAGTTATACAATTCAATGTACAGAGGGTGATTTTATCGCTAAAATTCGATGTCTTCCAACTAACCCGGTTGGGTAATAATAGTGTAATAATTAATAAAACTATACTATACTATACCCTCACGCCGTATCCCAAGTGGGTTAGGCAGAGAAAACGGAACGCCAAATAGATATATCCTTACATACTTCTTATTTAAAAAAAAAACATACCAATAATAAATAGCTTTGTCTACTATTCGTGCACATATTTCAGGTCCAGCAGAGCAAGGAACTGCTGGTGATTTTTCTGGTATTCCAAAAGACATACTGGACAAGTTTTACCGTGAAAACGGATATAACGGAGCACTGAGTGACATCATATCACTACAGAGAGCATTACCCGATGTCAGGCCTCCCAATTGTTCAAGTATATTGTATAATAAGAATCTTCTAGATAGCAGTTTCATCATACCATTCCACAACGAGCACTTGTCAGTATTACTGAGGACAGTCTGGAGTATTATCATAAGATCTCCTCAACAACTTGTCAAGGATATTATACTAGTAGATGACTACAGCACTAAAGGTAAAATATCAAATACATTATGGCATAAATAAATACATTATGTAAATAACAGTGTTGCCTACATTACAATATCTACTCTAAAGAGATATCTATTAGGTATATTAGTTAATTACTTGCAGAGTTCCTAAAAGGTGAACTGGACGCTTATCTTGAGAAAAAAATTCCAAAGGCAAAAGTGGTACGACTGAAAAAGAGAAGTGGTTTAATCGTCGCCAGACAAGAAGGAGCGAAAGTGGCTAAAGGTCAGGTGTTGGTATTCTTAGATGCTCATTGTGAAGCTAATGTAAACTGGCTACCTCCACTCTTAGGTACACTATATTTCTTCATATACCTATACCTACTATATGTCTATTCCATTACAAATATAATTATATATATTTTAATGTTCTATAAGACGATTGACACTAAGGTGTTTGATTATTAAATAATTTGGTTATAATAAATTGGAGCACTTTGCTTCATTCATTTTCTGTGATGTAGGTTAAGTAGTTAATCTGTTTGTGTTGTAGATATTATTTCAGCTGAATACAAAACTTGCGTATGCCCTTTCATCGACATGATAGACTATGACACATACCAATATACCAAGGATATGGGAGGAAGAGGTGCCTTCAACTGGGACTTAGTATATCATAGACTCTACAAGTTCAAAAGATATCACGATTTGTCATCGGAACCCTTCGAGTAAACTTTTTTAATATAATCTCACAATATATAGAAATAACCAGAAAATTTAGTTATTTTATTCTTCACTGTACATTGGTTACAATATTTCAAATCAAAACAAAATATCATAAAAAATATCAATTATACAATTCAGTGTACATAGGGCGAGTTAATCGCCAAAATGCGATGTCTTCCAACGAATCCGGTTTTCAAAGGCATAAATGTACATAAATATTTAATAAGTTGTTACATTTTCAGGAGCCCCGTCATGGCTGGTGGATTATTCGCAATATCGAGTAAGTTCTTCTGGGAGCTTGGTGGATATGACGATGGACTTTATATATGGGGGGGTGAACAGTTCGAGCTGAGTTTTAAAATATGGCAATGTGGTGGGAAAATACTAGACATACCATGTTCACGAGTTGGGCATATGTACAGAAAGTTCGGAGCATTTGTAAACCCCGATAACTCTACGGATTATCTCTGCCAAGTGAGGAAAAATATTAATATCCACCTATGTATAGTCAATAATATTGATAGTACATAATTATATACATATATGTGTAAAGCCAAAGCAGATTAATATATTTGTGTATCAAAATATTCTATAGCACAGTTGATTTATCGCAAAACATCTATTTATAAATTTTGCAAAAATAATAATTTGGCTAATAAAAAAGTGAAAATGTTTTGTATATCAATTGATATATTACAGAACTACCGACGAGTTGCCGAAGTATGGATGGATGACTATAAGGAACATTACTATAAGAGACATCCGGACTGTGCCAATATGTCTTTTGGAGATATTTCTAAACAAATTGCTATTAGAAAGAAACTGAATTGCAAATCTTTTAAGTGGTTCTTGGAAGAAATTGCTTACGATGTAACCAATAGGTATCCAATAATAGAACCTCCAAATGTAGCGTATGGAGAGGTAAATAATATGAAACAATCAACATATCTCAATTTAAACTTATAGCAAAAGGAACAAATCTTATATTATCCCGTTTGCTTCATAGATAAGAAATGTAGGGAACCCTGATTTTTGCGCCGAAACAACTGAAGAAAAAATAGACATTAGTTTATGTTCTTTGGAATTATGGTCTCAAAGAATTCAATACACATGGAGAGGGGAAATAAAGTAAGTACTTATAATAAAAAAAATGTATAATATATATGAGCAACTTTACAAATCATTACATCGACAAAAAATACGTCTTAAACACCTCACAAAAAGTATTAACTTTTATATTTGGACTCGTCTAGATAATAATGTGACGTACTCTTTAACTTCCAGACGAGAATACTCAGACTTATGTTGGGACATAGGCCCATACACTGAAAATAAATCTAAAGTAACATTATACGACTGTCATTACGGAGCAGGAAATCAATTATGGAGATATCACGAGGTAAACCATCTTGTGAAAACTAATAAAAATGTGAATTATCCCTTTCTTTTGATAAGTACATTATTATATAATGAGTATTACCATTGCAGACAACACGACTGATAAAACATGGAAAAGGTAACATGTGCCTGGATATGGAGACCAGTCCTAAAGCACTTCTGTTTATTTCCCCATGCAGGGATGGATCACTCTCACAACAATGGACATTGGAGAATTTCAACAAATCTCAAATAAATCGAATAGAAGAGTATCTGAAAAATATTGTAATTGATGGTAAATAAACAAAAAATAAAATAAATTTATTTCTTCAAAAGATTGTCAAGCTCTTTTGCTCACAATTATGGTGCCTACTCTATCCATCATGTTTCATCATGGCTTTGTGATATCTACATAAAATAAGCACAGGAGATAGATCAAGCGTTGTGGAAAAAATACAAATTAATTGTAGCCATTTTATTATTTTGAATGCTACAGCTCTACAACTTTGAACAATATTTTAACATGTATGGACCTCAATGTGAATTATTTTTCTGTATAATGGTAATAATGATAACCTATATAAAAAAACTAAAATTTAAAATAAGTCACAAAATATTTCTAGTCAAACATTATTACTAAGAAAAAGAGAATTCAGTACCTGCAACACAGAACGGATGCTCAATTAGCTGTCATTAGAATAATAAAAAATAATGATTTAAGATAAAAAAAAAATTGAATGTTTTTTAAGTATTCTACAATGCACATCCGTTACTTGTAGAATACTTAAAAAACATTCAAAATGTCTCGTAACTGTTACATAGTTAATCCTTCTAAAATAACTGATATAAAAAACAAACACTGTTTACTTTCACTTTTAGTTCGGAGTAAAAAGTAAAGTGTTTTTTTTATATAAAATTTGTCAAAATTTACTTTCGCAAAGTTGTTTCAAATAAAATGCAATCCTTAATAACCAATAAATTCAGAATTCTCCTGGTCGCTGCTTTGTTTTAATCAGAGTCCTATGCATTTGATCTTAATAGAACATTCTACCAGAAACACACAATCTTTCATATTATACTAATGAATTTTAATATTTATTCATTCATACCATCACGGCATTTCCCACATATCGTTCCCTCCGTGCCAATAAAATAATTGAGAATGAGTGGTACACTCCATGGCTGAACCGAATATGCTACCAAATGTATTTGGTAGCATATCAAAAATAAAAACTACAAATAACGAACGTATAAAGTGATATAGTACCTACTAGTGATGGGCGATAGTATCATATTTTACAATCGAAATAATCGAAGTCGTTCACAATTCACAATCGATATAAATAATCGACTTCGCTTGTAAAAAATAATCGATATATCGAAGTAGTATCGATTATTTGTAGCGCGGTATGAATAACACAAACATCGATTATTTTGAAGTCGGTTATTTTCGTGTCTTATGATAGTATTATATTCGGAAAAACGAAGTACAATACTATCGTCAACGAAACGTACGCATCTACTCCCCTCTCACTTCCTCACGCTTTATTTCAGTTTGTTTTTATGCGTTGAAGGATGCGGTTGTGAAATGTGAATGCTCACGTTCTCATATTAATATTGCCTACAAAATTGTTCAGGTAACTACGCGAGTAGTGTCTCTCTTTTTACTAAGAGATCTTCTACTTGTAGACAGCTTAATAGTAAAACCTAGTAACGCTCTTTAAAAGATATTACATATAATCTAACGAAGAAATTTATTAATCAAGTAAAGCAAAGTATTTTCGGAGAATAAGCAGACAATGTACTTCTACTCGTTAACTTATTTGTACGTGAACTACTTAAATACCGTACCGTACAATAAATAGACATCACTTACATCTGCTAAACAATAAAAATATGTAGGTATAGTAATTTTGTATTTATTATAATTAATACTTGTATTTGTTGCTATCCACTCATTTTCATTAGCTTAGTAATATAGCGGAAATTATATTTCAATCCATGTTCGGGAGTATTTTGGGACCTAGGTTATATGATTTTATATTATGAAACATTGTAATGCATGTATTTTTTTATGTAATTATTGTTCCTTATTAAAATAAAAATACGTATTGAATGTATACCTTTTATGTAATTGTTTGTAATCAATGTACAGTTAAGAATGAATGAATAAATAAATAAAAATAAAATCTTCCACAAAATTTTATCTTAGAAGTTTAAATTATTCCTAAATTATTATTTTCTGGCAGTTACTTGGTTTTCCTATTAGGTTATAAAAATTGCAAGGAATGGAGCGATCACTAATCATTTGACTGACTGCATCATCGTTGTGGTGTTGTCCGGCACGGCGTCGTGTATGAATATAATATTGTATTATACTTAGGTAGGTAGGTACATAAATGCATATTGGCCATGGTTCATCCGTATATCCAACTATACTTTTAGTAGCAAGTATCAACTTGTATTGAAATCGAATTCTAAGAACCGACTGACACGAGTCGAAGTTGAATTATTGAAGGGGTAGATCAAAAGTCGAACATTTATAATCGACTTGTGCAAGTCGATATATTATATCGATGTTATAATCGACTTATAATAATCGATGTTATAATCGACTTATAATAATCGATTAAAATAATCGACTTATAATAATCGATTAAAATAATCGACTTGCTCCGATACTATCGAATAATCGCATTGTTCTGAACTATCGATATAATCGAATCGTATATCGATATATCGCACATCACTAGTACCTACCTATGTATTAATTGTGCCAGTGTACACGTAGTAGAATTACATAATTGAATAAAGTGTTTTTATTATAATTAATTGATCACAAGAGAGACGTCTTTCGATTTATCAGGTTATTATCAATCTCTCAATAACCTGATAAGTCGAAAGACGTCTCTCTCGTTATCAATAATTTATAGCAGAAAGAAACACTTGTTTCAATTTATCTGAAATAGTGTGTATATGAACACACTCATATTCATATGCACCTAGGTTAAATAATAATTAAGTGTAAGTATTCAGTCTTCTTCATCTTTTCGTGTCGGTCAGCAAACGACAAATAATAAAAACACCAAATCCACATGTTTCTTACATGTTTCGCAAAATCAAATCCACACGCTTGCATGTTTCTTACATGCAGCTGGTCTACTGGCTACCCCACTTGTGGGATATGCCGTGATGGTATAGTAGTAGTACCAAATCCACATCTACACTCCCATTCCCTCCCAGAAGGCAAAGTATTCAGTAAGACAATGAGAGTTAACCTTCAAATATAATGTGTAACATGTTCAATGTTGAAACAATAGGTTAATCGCCATAATAGTGTTAACGCAAATACCACTCACATGAAATCGTGAAACGTAAAAAAGACATAAAAGATCGTTCAAGGCAGGTGTGCTAGCTTGCAATTGTCTATCGGTATGTAGTTAGTTGGGGATAGTGAATACTTACATAGATATATAAATAAATATATGTAGTAGATAATATTTAGAAAGTGACTGCAATATGTAAAGTTAATTTATTTCGTCCGTATCCAGTGTTCAATTCAATAACTATCCAGAAAGGTGAAGCGATGTTATTTGAACATAAAAGAGTACAAGTAGTCAACATACACATATATTAACAATGGCCAAACGGAATAGGAGTCCTTCAAAATCTCTGCGAAGGATAAACATAAATTTAGATTACAAAACGAGAAGAAACACTTTGAGATTGTTGAGATTTTTGATGTTTGTGGTTTTCACCATAATTGTAACGACAATTTCCTACAAAGTGATGAACACGTATGTTCCAAAACTTGATAACACACATATTGACATGTTTCGTATGACTGTAAGTAAATGTTTTTTTTTTATGTATTTCTAAAAATAACTTTGTACAATGCTAGTCTGTCAAACAGGAAATATTGTATTTAAAATGTTGTTATTTTCAAATTAATTGACATTTCAGCCGGGAAGAAGATCTTCAAGTAAGAAAATTGATTGGCACGACTACGAGCAAATAAGAAAAGAAAATGCAAGAAAAGGTATAATGCAATTCTATACTAGACATACTATTCTATAGTTAAATATATTAGGTAGCTTTATAATTTGCATGGAACTTTTTATTTTAGGACCAGGAGAGCAAGGAAAGCCTGTGAACTATTCACATCTACCAAAAGAATTGGTTGACCAAATGTACAGTCTAAATGGGTATAACGGAGCCCTCAGTGACATTATTTCACTAGACAGATCACTTCCTGATATAAGACACCCAGATTGCAGAAGAAAATTATATAGAAGCGAACTACCGGATGTAAGTGTCATTATACCCTTTCACAATGAACATCCTTCAACATTAATACGGACGGGGCGGAGTGTAATCAACAGATCACCAAAACATCTAATTAAGGAAATCATATATGTGGACGACTACAGTTCTCGAGGTAAACAAAAACATAACACACGCAATACATTAAAGTTTATCGTTTATATATTTTCCCTTGTCATTTGTGTAGGTGACAAACGACACAGGTACTCCACTCTCTGTAGCGCCATATGCAAGGTCCATCCTGTTGCCTTCTTCATCTGATAGTTTTACTGTCCTCTACGCTTATATTTAATAAAGGTCTAACAAAAAAATAAGACGATTCATGACATTGCTGAAACTTTAAAATACACCTACGACTAAAGTAATTGAATTTCAGAACCCTTAAAACAGGAATTTGATGATTATATCAGTCAACATATGCCGAAAGGAAAAGTTATTAGACTTCCAGAAAGAAGAGGGTTGATATACGCTAGGATAGCAGGAGCTAAAGTGGCAACTGGTGAAGTACTAATTTTCTTAGACGCTCACAGCGAGGCGACTGTTAATTGGCTACCACCACTTTTGGGTAACAAATCAAATAGACACAATAATATAAAGTATCTATGCCTAGTAATATTCCTGCCTTAATTCCTAATACACATATATTAAATATGTTTATATTTTGTGAGAGACCTCATCGTTTGTGTTAATCAATCTATTATTTTATTTTATTTTAACAAAATAATGCAAATACCTTTATTTGAAAGATCCCATTGCTGAAGATTATAGAACATGCATGTGTCCATTTATCGATGTGATAAGCTTCGATACATACGAGTACAAACCTCAAGATGAAGGAGGAAGAGGAATATTCAATTGGGATCTTTTGTACAAGAGATTACCTAGACTAAAAAAGGACAAAGAAAGGCCAGCAGAACCATTCGCGTAAGTTTTTTCAAATGAATAACAATGGCTTTATTTTTTATTTATAGTACGTTCAATCTTCGGGATCTGATCTCACTTGCGATGAAAGGTTGATTTATTGCGTGACATATCTCTTCATTACTTTTAAGATACTTTAATATCCGGAATTTAAATTACAGACTGCATTAGTCTTTTTCTTCTGATATAAATTTGGTACAATCTTCTAAATAGCACATAATTCTAAAATATTTTATTTTCTTGAAACTATAGGAGTCCTGTCATGGCCGGAGGACTGTTTGCCATATCATCCAGATTTTTCTGGGAGCTTGGAGGTTATGATGAAGGTTTAGATATTTGGGGAGGTGAGCAGTACGAACTAAGTTTCAAGATATGGCAGTGCGGTGGTAGAATGATGGACGCGCCTTGTTCTCGAGTTGGACACATTTATAGAAAATTCGGTCCTTTCCCAAACCCAAGACAAAAAGAATTCTTATGCGTGGTTAGTAAATCTCTCATCGATAATAAAATAAATATATACGTATACAAATACTCGTACTTATTGGCATATTTAGTACTCCTTCATCAAATCAAATAAACATTCGTAGATAATATACATATATTATATTATATAGCTATATTATTTACAGAATTTTCGAAGAGTGGCAGAAGTATGGATGGACGAGTACAAACAATACTACTATATGAGACACCCAGATTGTTTAAAAGATGATCCTGGCGATTTATCGAAGCAATATGCATTACGGGAAAAACTGCAATGTAAACCCTTTAAATGGTTCATGGAAGAAGTGGCCTTTGATTTAACTAGAAAATATCCAACCATTGAACCCCCTGACGTGGCATTAGGACGGGTAACTGAAAATTCCTTTTTACTTTTTCTTCCGACGGTGAACTTGATATTTTAAATGTATATATTACAGTCAACTTTATTTGTACAATTTATTTTACTTATAATGGTCGCATTTATTATGTCACAGTTCCGCAATATAGGGTACCCAGAGCAATGCATAGAAACGCAAAAAACAACATTAGAAATGAGGACTTGTGTCTCCGACTACTGGGCACAAAACTTCCAATTTTCTTGGAAAGGGGATATTCAGTAAGTGATAAGTGAAATGTTTTCTATCTAAAATTATTTAATCAACATACTGTCCTCAATATATGACAAAATACTCCCGTAAACGTGTTGTGAATAAAAAAAATTAAAGTCGTATCCATATCAAAATATTTTCAGGAATCCCAAATCCAACCAGTGTTGGGATATGAGCGACTACTCTTCAAAAGGTGAAATACTCTTTTTCGCTTGTCATGGAGCTGGTGGGAACCAATTGTGGATATACGATGAGGTAATATTAGTTAATTTTATTTAGTAATAAAAACAAGGAAATCTTAGAATAACAGCTACTACGTGGTATAGGTAATATGATTGTAAGTAAATCAGGAAACATTTAAATAAACATAACATTTTATACTATCTCATATGAAAACATTTATTACAGGAAAACAAACAACTGATACACAAAACCGAAGGGAGATGTTTAGATATGGATTTCGCTACAAAGAAAGTATTCGTAAATAAATGTAACCATCAGTACAAAACACAACAATGGGAGTTAGATAATTTTAATTTAACGCAAAACAAAAAATTGCATGAGTTCGTTGTATCTCTAAAAAATGGATTAATAGAAGATGAATACTAATATGAAATAGAAACAACCACTAAATGGTCATTGTGATTTTATTTAAACTAAACAAACACCCTTCAACAATTAAACAAAATTTATTTATAACCAAAGTACCAATGCATGAAATATACCAACATTAAACCAATAAATAAAGACCAAGCCTAAACAAAGCATTCACATAAATATTTATGAACTTTGTATTGTACATATATTAATATAAAACTCTTCATTAAACTTATTTCACGGTAAACATTAGGTATTATATCTACAAAGTGTACATACATATAATGTATAATGTTGCCTCTATTATTATTGATTTAGAAAAATAAGCCAGTAGAATAGTCCAATTTATTATATTACCTACTACATATGTAGCAAAGGCGTGTCTACAATTTTTATACTGGAAAAGCCCACCCTAAATACTTACAGCCCACCCTAAATACCTACCCACGCCAAGTCCACCCTAAATACCTACACCCGGGTTAGTTGGAAGACATCGCATTATAGCGATAAACTCGCCCTCTGTGCATTGAATTGTATATATGATATTTTCTTTGTTAATTTGTATTATTGTAAACAATGTACAGTGAAGAATAAAATAAATAAATACAAATTTATCAAAAAACAGTGACATTATTAAAAAGTATGTATGTCAAAATATAAAGGATATGAGAAACTTGTATATTTTAAATAAAGATAAAAAATATATATTATATTACTTTAAAAACCTAAATATATTATTATAAAAACCTTATTTACTTAATTATAAAAAAAATACTGATTGTATAGTACTTGGAATAACTTTGTGAAAGGTCATTTTAATAGAACTAAAATAGATTTAAAATAAAACACTGTAAACTTTTTATTAGAAACTGAGTTTCTAATAAAAACTCACTGATGATGGGTGTCTACCCGAAAGGACTCAGTCAAATATTATTCATAGTGAAAGTAATACGTGCCGAATTTAGGTAAGTAGGTACTAATAATGAGCGATGAGCGAGGGAAATATAGCAAAAATAAGCCCCGTAAGTAGCCACATGTGCAAGCGAAACATACGCTCTATGTCATGGGTGGCCAACAATATATGGAACATTTGAAGCAAGGAGATGCCTGACATCCCAGGATGCTAAAAAATTAATAAATGCCTTTGTGGTATCTCGGTTAGATTACTGTAATGGTATTCTGGCCAATTTACCACAATACCAGCTTCAGAGAATCCAATCTTTGCTCAACGCCGCTGCCCGGTTGATTTTCAAAATGGACCAACGCTCTCACATAACTACTACCCTCAAAAATCTGCACTGGCTCAAGTGCGCAGAAAGAGTGACTTTTAAGATTTGCCTCACAGTTTTCAAGTCCATTCACAATATGTCCCCATCATACATCTCCGATCTCTGTAGACAACAGGTTCCATATCAAAGGCAAGCCACCCTTAGATCAAGCTCTGACGCAGGTGTCAGGCTGACGGAGGTCAGTGTAAGAGGAAGACCAAAATATTCCTATCGAGTCTTCAGCTCGGCTGGACCATCCATGTGGAATGATCTTCCTGAACAAGTGCGTAAGACACAGTCTCTTGCTTTGTTTAAGAGTCGGTTGAAAACACACTTGTTTGGCGTATCATACGAGGGTTGCTAGTTAAGTTTTGAGATACGGAAAAACCAGTGCGAATATGTCAAATCTGACTTTGTCATCGTAAAATTTGAGACATTTTATGGTAAACATACTCAGAACGTTTAGTCATACGAGTGATATTTCTATTGTTTACACATACTTTAAAAATTTAATTCGTTAAAAAAAATGGAATTTAATCCATTCTCCTTTTCGTGCGATAATTTTCTATGACTTTCGACGTGGATTAAACCAACAACGGTGTGCCGAACAACTTGTTGCGATTTTTGATGGTAAAGTACCATCTCGAGCCACCATGTTTCGCTAGTTTTCTGAATTCGGTCCTGGTCAGACTTCGTTGCAGGACGAATTTCGTGAAGGTCGTCCAAAATCGGCTGTTGCGCCAGAAAACATCAATGCTGTGCGTGAACTGATTTTGCAAGATCGTCATGTGACATACCATGAGATTGAGGTATGCTTGAGCATTAGTTCCACTTGCATACATTTAAGATAAGATACATGTAAGACAATAGGTAGTACGCTTTGACGCATATGGCAGCGATGAGGCTTGCCACCCATCATGCCGCGTCAAAGTGGGTGAAGGGCACAAAGAGGAGAGCGGAATGCAGGGTGGGAATTTTGAATGTGAGAGGAGGGATGGTGAGAAAGACGGACGAAATTTTAGAGATGATGAATGATAAGTATTTGGATGTTTTGTGTGTCTGCGAAACGAAGAGGAAAGGGTGTGGTATTAAAGAAAGTGATGGAAGGATCGAGTTGTGGTCTGGTGTTCCAGACACACAACACGCATGTCAAGGTGTGGGTGCTTTTTTATCGGAAAGAATGAGCGAATGTATGAAAGGGTATGAATGTGTAAGTTCCAGGCTAATCTGGATCCGTTTCAAAGTGGGGATGACTAGGATCTTACTCATAGTTGGGTATGGTCCTGGGAACGATGCCATAGAGACGGAAAAGGAAGAGTTCTGGAATGGCGTGAGAAAGATTGCAGAAGATAAAAATGAAAATGAAAGATTGATCTTGGCAGGTGATTTGAATGGATGGGTGGGTGTTAGGAGGAATGAACTTGAAAGTGTTTTGGGAATGAATGGAGACAGTAGAGTGAACGATAATGGCAAAAGAATAATTGATGTGTGCTTGGAGATGGATCTCTTTGTGGCGAATACCTTTTTCGCCCACAAGGAGATCCACATGTATACCTGGGAGAGAGGGAATGAAAGATCGATGATTGACCTCGTGTGTGTGGACTCTCGTCTCAGGAAGGCGACCACGGATACT
The DNA here is from genome assembly GCA_947579605.1 of Athripsodes cinereus. Lineage (NCBI taxonomy): Eukaryota > Metazoa > Arthropoda > Insecta > Trichoptera > Leptoceridae > Athripsodes > Athripsodes cinereus. Next base: position 13,530,960 of record OX388313.1, on the reverse strand, counting down.
AGAGTGTATCGAGGCGCTGAGCTGGAGACGGATCATTTTCTTGTCGTCTCAAGAATAAATCTATTCTCCGGTTGGCGTTCGAGAACACAAAAGTCCACGCCAGCTATGAGATTGAGAGTCGAAAAACTGAAAGATGAGAGTGTAAAGAATGAATATGTAAAAACTGTGAATGAGAAGCTGAGTGCGAACGAAAAGAATGATCTAACGATGAATGAAAGGTGGGATGTCTTAAAAAGTGTGCTTGTAGGAAGTGCGAAAGAAACATGTGGTGAAGCTAAAGTTGGACGTAAGAAAGGCGATGCATGGTGGGATAATGATGTGAAAGAAGCTGTAGATAAGAAGAAGAATGCTTGGAAAGACTTACTGAGTGTGAAACAGTGTGACACATGTGAAAAAGAGCGAAAGAAAGAAGTTTACAAGACATGCAAGAAGGAAGTGCGTGAAGTTGTGAAAATGAAGAAAAAAATGCTTGAAGATGAAGAATGTAAGAAATTGTCTACGTATGCGAGTGAAAATATGAAGATTTTTTGGAAGGAAGTGAAACGAAAGAGGACGGGTTCAAGTGTGAACAGTATGAAAGGGATAAAAGACAAGGATGGATGTGTGTTAGTGAATGAAGAATGTGTGCTACAGAGATGGAAGGAATATTTCGAAGATCTGTTTGAATGTGATGGTACAAATGCAAATGAGTATGACGACAGTGAAAGCAGTGTGAATGAAAACGATATGATAGACATGAATGAGATTTTGAATGCATTAAAAAAAGCGAAGTGCGGTAAAGCTGTAGGGTATGATTGTGTTGCCGTTGAGCTCATCAAGTCTGGTGGACCGGGGGCTCTCGCGTGGTGTTTGGAGCTTTTCAACGATTGTTGGAGAGAAGGTGTTACACCAGAGGATTGGAAGAGGGCTATCATCTGCCCCCTGTACAAAGGGAAAGGCTCTAGGCTTGAATGCGGGAGTTATCGGGCTATTAGCTTGCTGAGCTCAATAGGGAAACTGTATGGTAGAATTTTGATTGAGAGAGTACGAAAGATAACTGAGTGTAAGATATGGGATGCGCAAGGAGCTTTTTTGAATGGCAGAGGGTGCACCGATCAGATCTTCTCCCTGCGAATGGTTATAGAGAAGTTTCTGGGTAAACACCAGAGGCTTTTTTGTGCGTTCGTGGATCTGGAGAAAGCATATGATCGAGTGGACCGGGAAAGGTTGTGGCGCGTGTTGTCGGAGTATGGGGTGAGCAGCCGGTTGATCCGCGCAATATCTTCACTTTACGTGGGAAGCTCCGCTTGCGTGAGGGTAAATAACACTCTCTCGGAGTGGTTTGTCCTCACCAAAGGAGTGAAGCAAGGTTGTGTCATGTCTCCGTGGCTGTTCAACCTATTCTTCGACTACTGTATGCGACCTGTGAAAGAGATGGATGTTGGTGTCGAGCTGAATGGGTTTCGGGTGAATGCATTGATGTACGCAGATGATTTGGTGTTAATGGCTGAGAGTGAAAGGGACTTACAAGAGATTGTTACGTGTGTGTATGATAGTTGCAATTTGAATGGTTTGAAAATGAACGTTATGAAGACGAAAGTTCTTGTTTTTGAAAGAGAGAATGAAAAAACGATTTGCGAGATTAAAGTTGGTGACGAATGTTTGGAGCAAGTAAGTGAGTATGTATATTTGGGAAGTATGTTTACGAGGGATGGAAGATGCGATAGGGACATTGAAAGAAGGAAAGTGGCCGGTGCTAGAGTAAACGGTGCACTTCGACCCATTGTCAGCAATGACAATGTGTCGAACATGGCTAAAATGCTGGTGCACAATACCATTCTGGTACCGTCACTTACGTATGCAAGCGAGACATGGACGTGGTTGAAGAAGGACGAAAGTGGAATAAATGCAGTAGAGATGCGATCGTTGAGAAGAATGGTTGGTAAAACGCTGCGTGATAGAGTGAAGAATGAGGATATTAGAAGAATGAGCGGATGCAATAAGACTGTTGTGGACAGAATGCGTGTAAATAAATTGAGATGGTTTGGTCATGTGGAACGAATGAAAGAGGAAAGAATGACAAAGAGGATATACTTATCTGAAAGAAAGGGTGTGAGGAAACGCGGGCGTCCGAGAACCACGTGGCTTGATCACGTGGATCAAATTCTCAAGGACGGCCGCGTGTTGAGTAAGAGGAACCGACGTACGTGTATGAGGAACTGTATGAATGTGGAGGAAGCGAAGGAAGTGTGTAAAGATAGATCTGTTTGGCGTTCCGTTCTCTCTGCCTACCCCACTTGGGACACGGCGTGAGGGTATAGTATAGTATAGTAGTAGCATACATTTAATATTTCATGAACATTTGGCTTTCAAAAAGATTTTTTCGCGTTGGATACCGCATAGTTTGGCAATCGTTCAAAAAAGGCTCGTGTCGATTTTTGCCAACAAATGATAAAAAAAATCAATCGTGGTGCTTCAAAAGACGTCTATAAGATTGTGATAGACGACGAATCATAGATCTTTGCATATGAGCCCGAAACTAAACAACAATCGCATGTATGGGTCTTTCAAGATGAGTCAAATCCAACAAAAATTGTTCGCGCACGAAGCACTTCGAAGCAAATGGTCGCCTGTTTTTTCGGAATAACTGAACATATCGCTACCATTCCATTAACGCAACGTGGAACGGTTAATTCTGAATGGTACACCACCATTTGTTTGCCAGAAGTGTTCGGAAAAATAATGGAAACCAATTGCAGAAGACAAATCATTCTCCACCACGATAATGTAAGCTCTCACACATCAGCTCAAACAAGTCCATTTTTGAGCATCTAAAACATCGAATTGATGGGTCATCCGCTGCACAATCCTGATTTGGCACTCAATGTTTCTTCTTATTACCGCAGATCAAAAATAAATTGTGAGGTCAAAGTTTTTTGACGCCTGAAGAGGCGGTTGATGCGTTTAAATCACGTGTTTTGGAGGTACCTCAATCGAACTGGAAAAAAGCCTCAAAAATGGGTTCAAACGCACGCAAAAGTGGATTGATCTTCATGGAGAATATTTTCCAAAACAATAAAGCCATTTTCGATTACAAATGTTTGTTTTTACTTGTCTATCTCAAAACTTAAATAGCAACCCTCGTATAATTGATATAAATTGTATAATTCGTTGTTATTATTTTATATGTGTAGTTTATACCTATAAGTTACTCATAAATACATATGTATTAGGATTAAGTTACAAGTATTAACACAATATTTTAGGACGCGCCCTTGAAATGGATTTATTCCACAAAACGGCGCATTATAAATTGTCTATTATTATTATTATTATTGATAATTTTACTTCACCTTAAAATTTTTACGTCCCAGTCGCCTAATTTTCAAAATGGTATGGAAATTTGAAATGTTTCAAAACTCCTCGGTTTTATTTAGGAACATTTTTTTCAAGACACCTCTTTCAAAAAAGTAACGGTTACTTGTACCGACTATTATTAAAAAAGTGTGCAAAAAAGGGTTGGCCACCCTTGCTCTATGTTATTTCAAGCATTGGATTATCACAAGTACAGCCGCATTAGACGCTAAGCGATATGTTGACTAACAAATCTATTCACTTACACTAGAGCGCGCAAATTTTGAACTCTATGATCGTTATTGCGTATATACTTGAATCATCTTTTTACTATTTCAAAGTATATTTTAAACTTTTTTATTTATTTATAGTTTAAAAACACACATAAATCCTGGCTCTGGGCTTGTATGGAAGACACACCACTGATAGTAGAGGTATAAACGTATGGAAAACAAGTACAATACCTATTCTCATAATACCTATATCAACGATAACCCTTTCTCTGTATTTACCTTACTCACTTAGTTTAAGGACATACCTATAATACAGTATGTTAATGGTTTTATAATTCTCAAACTTACACATTATCATGTTATCTATAATCCATTTGTATTTTTACTAAACATTGGAAACAACACAAAAAATATATAATTCGTTTTGCATTTCAATAATATTATGTACCTACTGTAATATATTATTACATTATACATGGATAGACGACAATGAAAACGGAAAAAATTAACTCTACAGATATGGTGATAACTTAACAGTTAGTAGGTGTGTATGGTTAAAGGTGTAATCAATGGAAAATAATTTGTAAATAAATAACATGATATATTATACTTGTAGATACTAAATCTTACCACCTGCTCTAGTGAGATATTACACAACCATAAGTACTTAGTGGCCACTAACTACCCTGAAACAATAAGTTATATTTCAAAATGAGATTTACCTAATATAATTGCAGAAGTATTGACACTAGTCTATTAATATTTTACATAGGAGTCTCCGCATTTCTACACCAGTACCAATATTAATATTACACCAACTCTACATATAATTATACCATCATCTATTTTCTTTATTTCCTCTGTTTACTCTGAGAGTTTATTATATGTACCTACATAACGACATACCCTAGTAACGAGTTCTGAAACATCTTGTAGATGGCTCTAATGAGCATTTTATATTCAAGGGGATATCAGATGCAGTACAACCGTTACTCAGAATCAATCCAAAGTACCGAAGATTGAGTACGTACGCAAAATAACAATAGATATAATATCAAATACAGTATCTAGTACTAAGAAGTAAAAGAATCGATCGTACATACATATATATATAATATCTTCTTATTTTATTTCGATTCATGATACATACCTATGAGTATTAAGAAACATTTCAAAACGAATGAGCGGAATGTACGACACATAAATAATTGACTTAACTGTGGTACATGTTTGTGGATGACAGCTGAGTTATGGACGACTTATTTTTATTTTTGTAAACCATATTTATAGTCTTTGTCTGTTTTGTACTTTTTATCAATAAATAAAATAAAATTAGTTACACATTAAAGAAATCGCCATAGTTAAGTCAAATATAGCTTTGTCTACAATTCTAAGGCTCAAATGATTAAGTACATCTTCTTACTAATTAATTAAAAATTCTGAATGTAGCCGAAATAATGAGTAATAAGAAGGCACATGACAACTATAATATTAATAATTACGTGACAAATACAATATTTTGTAAAATGATTGGCAATAGCTTCATTCCTTTGAAATCAAAATAATGACGATATTATCTGGGAATGTTTGAAATAACATACAATGATAATGAAAATTTCACTAAAAAAGAATAATATTTTAACATTCATAATGAAAAAACTAGAAAATCCGGTGAAATTCAAATTATAAAACCTAGAATATCAACCATGTCAAAGAATATCGAAAAAGAACCAAAGTATGTACATTTCACAATAACCAAAACTGATTTTCCCACACAGATTTCAGAAGGTTTTTAGAATAAACGTTGTATAGCGCAACCTTTAAAGGGTTTAGGTATAAAAAAAACCCTTTTGGAATTCCCGATTTGCATTTAATGAGATTTAAGTCAAATAAAGGCTGAATTCTTATAGTAAAGTGGTGCGTGTGAAAAGGGATTTCCAACATTATTGTCACCTTATATGAGAAAAAAGTTATCGTGATTCTGCGTAAAATATAGAAAACTTTTTTTTTCACCCTTTCCTATCAAAATTCGACAATTTTCCACAACTTCATTGTATGAATGTTCTATCGATTGGAAAAAATGATGCCGAGCTTTTCGTAAAAATTCTTTCTTCTGAATATAATATTATACAAACCACATATTCCCAATGTTATTTCTAAATTAAATGTAGGTACGTTGGTAATATCTTATGGATTTCACTTCAGTGTTAGAATTTTAGCTATATTCGTAATGAAATGAAAAAAAATTTACTTCTCTTATCCTTCATAATTATATTCTGTTTAAATATCATATTGCTTTCAGTTAAAATGCTTACAAATATTTTCGGTTAGTCTGCTGGCTACTACGTATCTACAGTTTTCATACAGGATAAACCCACCATCAAATACTCTGATTGTTATTGCATAAGCTTTCAAATCCATTCAATTCAATGACTATGCTAAATCTACTCGCATGCCTAGATCTATCTACTATCTAGAGAAAATGAAAATAAAGTAATCACATGTTTACATTGTTATCCCGAACTATTTCATAAAAGAAAATATACAGGTTATCCATATTTCGTCGGTATACAAGGGAAATGCACTAACTCCAAAAACCTCATTTTGAGATAATTGAGTTTAAAGTTTTTGGTGTTCTTCTTTTCCTTCTAGAATTCAAATGAAAAGAAATACAGACCTAATTTTTTTACTGGACAAAGATCAATCTATATACTTTAGATTTATGAAAAAAAGAGACTTTTAATTTCAATTTTTATTACCCAAAATTATGTAAATTTATTAAATGAGATGGAGTTAGTTGTTTTCTCCTGTTAATTTGGAGTTGATGCATTTCTCCTGTTACAAACATTCTTGTTGTGTGGACTTAGTTGCCATTCAATGGAATTAGTGCTTTTCTCCTGTTACAAACATCAGTGTTGTATAGACATAATTGTTATAGAATGGAGTTAGCTTATTTCTCATCTATGTAAAATAAAAAATTTATTGTATTGTTTACTCGGTCATGTGCACAACAAACAAGAAAATGTTTCTAACAACATTGGTAGGTACATAATACTCTGTCTTAGGGTTCAAATTTAATTAATTGTTTTGATGAAACTGAATATTTTATTTGTTATGTACTGAAACAAAAACATATGTATACATACAAATTGAATTACATTTCAATTCGATAAATCATTTTGAGTAAATACGTTACGAGATACCTTAACATAATATCTACATACCTATATTTTGGGTATCTATAAGGAAGAATATAACTACATGAAATACATATTATACAGAATGGCAAAGTCATCATGGATAAGCCGAATCAGGGGTGACAGAGAACCTTAATATACATTCGAACCACCTCCCATATATTTTGTGGTTCACATTACGTAATTTCTGACTGGATTATTCGCATTTTTAAATTTTCAGTGTCACTCTAATGTTGTTCACCCAATAAGTATCAGGTGTAGTTTGGTCCTTACCTCCATTATAACTCACATACATAAAATAATGTACATATGGAAAATTTACACAGATCGAATTAGCCAAAACTAAGATATGAATCTTGCCCCAAACACATAAACATGTAACACACTTAAGACTTCATTTTCATCTAAATCTTTCATTTTGTCCTGGACGAGAATCGAACCTGGGACCTCGCGACTAAAAGACATTGCCTCTGCGCCTCACCAACAGCCTATATAATACCATTAACATTAACTGTTTGTTTCATATGAATTTTGGTTATATATACAGCAAGCCAACATTTAATTAAGAAAATAATTTTGAATAATATTTCTCTAATTCAAAATTACAGTCACGTGTTAGTGTCTACGCTGAGCAATTTAAAGAGAAGGCTCATTCTTAAGAATTATCACGCACATTCTAGAGCTCTAAGTGTCTGGTGACAAGGTCGACAGATAAAACAGTCTGGACAAAAAACAATCGTCCTCATTATCACTAAGCCTCCTAAATATTAATGTTTTTTTTATGTATCAACCCAAGTCAATGTTTTACCGCCTAAAGAGATAATAAAGTAAAGAAATATGTTTGGAGGAGAAACGTTCTTTAGGTTGCCTACTATTAGGCGACATATATTAAAATACGATATACGGTATAAATTTGCTGAGATCGCCTTGACCAAAAGCTGTTGTGACCTCAGTATAATGAAATAATATCTATTAAAAGAAAAAAATGAAATGATACGAGAAAAACAAATTTATTGTGTCCCACCCAGCCCCCTCCCCATTCTATAAAATCGAAAATATATGATAATAAACAAGTATGAGGGAAATATAATAATAAAATAATATCATGACCTCTAACCCCTGAAGTCAACCAAGACGCCTAAGCTTAAATAGCCTAGTTAAAAAAGTTATGTGTCTGATAAGAAAAATGTAGCTCCTGGATACGCCTTCAACTTTATCCCTAATACCATACCATACCATAATATAGTGTATTAATAATATGTATTCACATGTTGTGTCTCCTCGGTAGAAGTGTCTGTAGATTATAGTATTTGTTATATGTAGATCGTAGTAGCAGTTGTACCTACATCTTTCCGTTGATGGACAATGTAAGTGAACTTCGGAGTAAAATTAGTTACGTGATTAAATGAGAATATTCCACAGACTGGAATTAACAAAGAAATGCTGACAGTAATCCGCACTATTATTACGATAACATTCTTATCTATATATAAATAAAATAAATGTCTTATTAGAGATGTTTTAAGAGCATTAATTGTCTTATTAGAGATGTTTTAAGAACATTAATTGTCTTATTAGAAATGTTTTAAGAACATTAATTGTCTTATTAGAGATGTTTTAAGAACATTAATTGTCTAATTAGAGATGTTTTAAGAACATTAATTGTCTTATTAGAGATGTTTTAAGAACATTAATTGTCTTATTAGAGATGTTTTAAGAACATTAATTGTCTTATTAGAGATGTTTTAAGAACATTAATTGTCTTATTAGAGATGTTTTAAGAACATTAATTGTCTTATTAGAGATGTTTTAAGAACATTAATTGTCTTATTAGAGATGTTTTAAGAACATTAATTGAATGTGACACTCAAAACTTTACAGAAAAGAGTGGAAGACTTATTTATTCTTTTTCGATGACTACACGAAAAATTTGTTAAGTCTACCAAATATGTAAGGTGATGTATCATTTTTGAATATCAATAGTTTAGATTAAAAAATACAGTTTGGACAAAATATACACAAAGAGAAGAAACGATAATTCACTAGTGGATTGAGAACTCAATAAATCAAATTGACAATGAGAAAAAAGGTTTTCATTACTATGGCGAAAATATTGAAAAGACATGGTGATTGATTTGTTGCCAAAAATAAAATAATATCTCCGTGTTTCTACATTACTGTAAAATTCAAATAAATATAATATTTTTATAATTTCGTAAAGAAGGAATTCTGTCTGAATTATTCCCACAGTTGTTTGCAGTATTGACAAGTAGAAGAAATGAAATGAAAATTAAACTATAGATATGTCTCCAAATACATAATATATAAATTGTTATAGGAAAATCTCACTTTGTCTAGGGAGACTTTTTTAAAAAAGATACGTTTGGCACGATACTGCATTAACTTGGCGTGAAATATGTACCTACCTATAACAAGTCTCCACATATCCCGAGTGGTGAATACACTGCAACTGCTGCTTATTAGCTTATTACACAGTAATAGTTATACCTAACAATGTATCAAACCACATCAACCTCAAACAGATTACTGAAATAAGTAATTAATATTTTTATTGAACCAACACAAACTATTGTTAATTGTATGAGTTGTGAGATAACAAACGAAGATGTTATAAAATTGGGAAGCAGCTGTACCTACTCAAATGTTAAAGCAAAATGAGAAAACCATTTTTAGGAAATTATGACAATAACTATTGTTTCCGTTTCTGTTGCTCGTAAAATTGTTGCACAACATCATCCATATAATATGTAGAGTAAATAGAAACAAATTGGTCATAGATTGAAATGGATGTAAGTTGTAACTCAGTGTCGTACTTCACTATTTATATTTTACTTTATTATTAGGTATCTCTCAAAATACAATACAACCTTATATATATAGATATACATATAAATATACTTCTCCAGACTGCTCTACTAATAAATTAGATATCATATTTGATGTACATATTTCGTACTTTGATAGTGCACTATTTTTTAATCAATTAAATAAGTGGTAAGTACCTACACTGTCTGAACTGAAAGATAACCCGAAATATTTATCGAAATAATACAAGTCATGAAATCACTCGACAACCCATTTACACTTTTTCTGAGAGATTATAAACTTTATTATTATATGAAGAGAAAATTTTCAGTCCATTATTAGTCCTATTTATATGTCTGCAGTGAGTGTGTCGTTAACCCATCGCTTTACACCCAACGAGAGTTAACCTTTAGAATTCTCAGGGCGTACGGAGATGTCTACCAAACAATATTACACATTAAAATCATTTATGTTAGGCTTAGTTGTACCTATACATTACATAACATAAACACAACTAAGACTTACTGATCTAGATGCAGTTAATAAGACAACGAATACAAATGAGTGTATATTATATAGTGTACTACTTCGCCAATCGATACGAACAATCTAAAATCGGGCGTCAGCTATTTTCATTGGACTTCTCATGATTATAAAAAGACGATGTGCTTCGTTCCCGGAAATAGAATAATATTACCTATACACCTTCCAAGGAAATGACAAATCATATAAGATGACAAAATTTTCAGGCTTGAAAATCAAAGATATTAAAGAGGTAGATACAATTTTGAAACGATATTATATGCACAAAGGGTTATTAAAGAAAAATAAAACATGTGAAACTTTAAGCAGTTTATTCACTGTGTCGGTGTTTAGGTAGTAGAATTCCATATCGAAAAATAAAACAGGTGTTTTATTCTACTAAAGATTTTATTTTGTGAGAGAGACGTCTTTCGTCTTATGAGGACATTGTCAATCACGAGATTGACAATGTCAATCACGAGATTGACAATGTCCTCATAAGACGAAAGACGTCTCTCTCACAAAATAAAATCTTTAGTAGAATAAAACACCTGTTTTATTTTTCGTTTAAGCAGTTTATTTATATATTATACATACTAGCAAATCAATTAAGTGTTTCATCAAAATAAAGTACATACAACAATATATTAAAGTGTTTATAACAAGAGAGCAATTGTGAAGTGTTGAGTGAAACGTGAAATACTTTATAAACCATAATGTTGGTTCGTCTGATCTTAAGTGTGTGTGTGTGTGTGTGTGTGCGTGTTTTGTATGAAAATGTTGGAAACACTTAACAGACGGATAAATATGTACAAGACTCCAGCTCCAAGTAGGTAGCTATTGATATCCACTGGGAGCTGGGAATTGTAGTATATTTATCACTATATGTATGTATTATATATAGCACTACACTACATTGCAATGCACTGCATAGTGCATACTCGTATTAAACAATTATAAATTGTGTGAAGCAGTGCGATGAAAATAAGTCAAGAGGTCTAAATATAACAATGTTATTACTGAGCACATTTATTTCAGCAGGTACTTCAATCTTTAACTCGCCTATTATTTTTTATGAAGATAAAAATATTAAACATCAAAATTTAAAATTAAAAGCCTTTTTAATTTAAAAGGTAAAAATAAATGATGATTTAACATTAAACGTCGCATCGCTGTACCAGATGTTAGAATAGAATATTACAAAGGAACCGCCATACATACTGATTGCGTGAGATAATAAGACACAGAATGAACATAATTCATCACACTGTTTCAAAGTTAGAACACTTTACTGAATGTGAGTAGTGTGAGCACTGAGGACATTATACGACCTGAATACTGTATAATGATAATAATAATAATACAGAACAACTTGTCTACTTACATACAGTTAATTCCTACATATCAGTCTTATTTTATTGCAGTAGAGTATGGCTATTTACGCGAGGAAATATTAAGTACATTTCTCTATTAAATGTAAGCTAAATATTATGCATAATCCAATATTCTGGAAAGGTCTTTACTCAAATGGGAATAATGTACGTTTTCTTTATGCTTCACATTCATTTGTTATCTCATAATAATATCAGATTTAATTAATATAATTAAAACTAACTTAAGATAAATCACGTGAGGAGAAAATTCAACCGACAAAACAAAGATTTTAATATTTTACACAAAAGCGGGAAATGAAAGGCTTTACAAAAAGATGCTTTGATCTCATTACCAACATAATGTCTATTATGATACCTCTTCATCAGAATATCTGCGAGAGGCTGCGATGCGATGTAAGTATAACAATCTAAAAGTACAGAGTTATATATTATGTAGTAGAGAAGAAGACAGTCGGGAGGTGGGCGATGAAATATAGGGTACATCACAAGCGTAAAAGTTGAAAGTGATAAGTTGCTCCCAAAGGGCCTGAAATAAGCCACTCCGTATTCACTGATATGATGAAGTCTCCAAGTAGATGTAAGCAAACTAGGCTGAAGCAATAAGAAGAAAAGGATAATGTAACAACATCTTCTCTTCATATAAATTTAGCTTTATTTATATATGTAAATTATTATTATATTATAAGATACGTACTGAATTGATGTGCTGAAAAGCTTCTATTTGGAAAAAATACCGCGCCAAAATCATTAACGCCTTTGAAAACTAAAGAGTCATTGATAAAACTGTGTTCATACACAATGGAAATAATATAAAAGTACCTACCTATTTCTATAACATAAAAAGAGAGTATATATCACATAAAAATTAAGAAAATCTAGTTTAAAACCCTCTCACTACCAAATTAAATTGAAGAGTCCTGGAATCATTCTTTATATACTGTACCTTACCTATATTGGATAATCACAAAAAAATATGATTTTTGGTGAAATATATTTTTAATTACCGCTAACTGTTTTTAGGGGAGGCGCATTTGTTTGTACAAGGATATCTGCAGTTTAAGGACGCGTTACAAGCTCTTTGAAGTTGTTACTTATATTAATTTATTCACAAACATCATAACAAAAATAAACAACAATAAAATATGGAAAATATGGACGCATGAAATGATAGGACCTAATTCAATTTTCTAATCAAATGAGCGACTTCATCAGAAAAATTATTATTCCACTTTATAAAACCAAGCTTTCTTAATAATTTCCGCATTTAATATAAATACTTTTCTAACCAGGCGATTTTTTTATATATATTAAATTTTTCATGTTCCCGTACGGGCACATGGTAGCCAGAGGGTTAACACTGTTGAATCCCTCTAAAGTTTAATTAAGTACATATCCTTACTTAATATTATTTTAAATCATTTTAATTAATCAAAAATATTTCATAAAAAAATAAGACGTATACATCACATACGCTGAAACAGCCTTTACATAATAATATAATAAGGTTTGTAATTTACATAATATAAGAAAATAGTAGAATGCAAATGAACATTATTCCATATTAATAAATAAACGATCTACAGGAATATACTACAAAAATTATGTGATATTAATATATTACAAAAGTATTATAATAATGTATACATATGAAGATATAAAACTCCTTATTACAAATTACATTAATAATACAAGGTATACATATAGGTACGTATGTATATAACTATGCAGTTTTCTTACAAGCCACCCATCCTGAACGTCTTAATTTTATATTGGCACGGAGAGGATAGTTTGCATGTTTATTATAGTGCATTGTTGCTTGCATGTGTTATTTTTCTTTTCTTTTGTTTACTTTGTGTTGAATTTTTATTTCTATTATGACTGTTGATATGTAAGGGTGTATATATGTGTGCATGTGTTTTTCTTTTGTTTTATTTTAATTTTAGTTACCGGGTTAGTTGGAAGATATCGCATTTTAGCGATAAACTCGCCCTCTGTACATTGAATTGTATAACTGTTATTTTTATGACACTATTGTGTTATGTAATATTGTAACCAATGTACACTGAAGAATAAAATAAATATATGCAGCAGGTCTGCTGGCTACCCCACTTGTGGGATATGCCGTGATGGTGTAGTAGTAGTTGTATATATAGATACCTATGTAAATTCCGCTCATTCTCCTAATATTATTACTACACACTCTATCACGCAACAGTTCAACAGCCATTCTTTTCAGCGATCACATTTCCACGGCATTAATTCCACTTTTATCCCTCTTCCACCACATCAATGTTTTGCTTGCATACATATGTAAGTGTCGGTACCAGAATGGTATTGTGCACCAGCATTTTTGCCATATTCAACATGACTTACGATTTATAATAATTCTAACATGCTTGAAAGAACGCGACGATTACTGGAAAGTAACAAAAACTGCATCGCTTCGAGTACAGTAATAATATTATATTACAGAGAGTGAAGACGATAACTTCTATAAGTATTAGAATGTTTGTTGATCCAAAAATGATAGTGACGACCCTATGCTGGAAAACTTTACAAACAATCAGCTTACATATCTTATATATGGATAAACCTATTATCCTCATTTGCCGCATTGGAAATTGAAATAACAAAACACAGGTAGATCTATTTTCTGAATCTCATTATAATATCTATATTATAATGAGATTCAGAAAATATCGCTACATACCCATATATAGTAGACACCTATCGACAAGCTAATTTATTTTTTCATTGATTGTATCGACATAACTTTTTTCCACCCCATTTCACAGATGCAAGTGTAGATCAACATCTGATGATGCGAACTCGGAGTCTGCGAAACCGGTGGTGTGTTATTATTATAATGTATACTCATAAGTAACACAACACAATTAAAGCTTATTCATTTATATAATAAGTTATATTTTATTTATTTTTACTTTTCGTTGTGTGTGTATAATGTACAGGGCAACCTATTGAAGCTGCTGCAACTTAATTGTAGTCATATTGGTGATATATTGTCTCAGCTTTTGTATGTTTATTAATATTATTGATTGATTGAATGAAATTAAAGATGGTATGCACGCTGACTACCTACTATACTATACTATACTATAATATACCCTCACGCCGTGTCCCAAGTGGGGTAGGCAGAGAGAACGGAACGCCAAACCGATCTATCTTTACACACTTCCTTCGCTTCCTCCACATTCATACAGTTCCTCATACACGCACGTCGGTTCCTCTTACTCAACACGCGGCCGTCCTTGAGAATTTGATCCACGTGATCAAGCCACGTGGTTCTCGGACGCCCGCGTTGACTACCTCGCTTGTCTATAATGTTTGATATATATATAACGACATTCTCAGTTTGTGGTATGAGAGATTGATATCTCATGAAATATTAATGTAAGTATTATAAGATGTATAGATATAAGTAGGTAGATAATATTAATAAACACATCACACGTTAATAACAAATCCTTTCCGTTATCGCTTATCTCTTGTTCGTGCTTATACGAGTAAGTATATGTATGTTACGAATACTAAGCCCTCACGTTACAGAGTTACAGGATATCCCATCATACACACATTAGGTACACACAAACGTAATAATACCCATAGCTTCTACATAAGTAGAACATAAGCAAAACTTTCTACCATTAGTACCCATCTACCAATTTACGAATACCGTAATAAGAATTTCAGAATAGAGGTAGACATTTTTCGTAACATAAGTAAGTATAAATTTTGGGTTAGGTGGAAAAGATCGCGCCTTTACGATAAACTTGCCCTCTGTAAATAGATTGTATATACTTTGAATGTATTTCTTTATGTAATTGTTTATAATTAATGTGAAATAAAAAATGAATAAAAAAACAAAATAATTTCTCTCTCTCTCTCCCGGATTTTCTCCCGGACGAGGGTTATGATTGCCATAATTTTACAAATATATCGTCCAGCGCCATTCTCCTTAATGTTTGTAGACACATAATGAAATATTATTATACCTAATATAAAACTTAATATAAAATACCAAAAACATGGCATGGCGCAGTCACAGAGGGAAAGTCCTAATCCCAATCTTGTTTCTAAAACTTTGCGATGATAAAAAGTAGTAAATTTCTCTTCGGAGTTTCCAGCTTCTTCTTTGCTCCTTACTTTTTCCCCTCGCTTACTTTACCCTTTTCATAGTATAACTAGGTAGTAGTAGCAGAGATGTGACGTATTTCAAATAAAAGTATTTAAAATACAAATACAAAATACAAAATACGTATTTGTATTTTGTATTTCAAATACCTTTTTGTAAAAAGTATTTTGTATTTTATTTGAAATACTTTTTTTGAGTATTTTGTATTTTACACAAAATACTTTTACAAAATACCTTTTTATTGTTTGAAACAAAATTCTGCCATTAATTGATATGCGCGTACGCAAGCTTTTTTGCCAATTTGTTGAATTACAAATACAACGTTTCCATTAGAGTACTCCATGTTTGAGATATACACACATAATAATGATGATTGAACAAATTATACATGACGCCGTTTAACGATCCATGGCCATTTCAAGGGCGCTGTGATTTCTCCTGAATGGTAGCATTTTCAATTTTGTCTGAAGGCAATCTATTCCAGGCTGATGACGCTGCGACTTTGTGTCTTCTTTCTGCAAATTTAGAGGTATTTGCCCTTTTGAGTTCAACGAGTTTAAGAAGCTGAGCACAACCTTCGCCACACATTTTCGTCAGCGGAACAGCTCAGTGGGTAGTGTGCTGCCTTGTGGACAGTGAGACACAGTTTAAACACCAGTATCTCTAGGACTCTCAGTTAGTGTAGACTTCTTAGTAGTGAAGTTATGTGGCAGCTCTTATTCTCTCTGTAAATGATCCGGAGGCAACACTAAAAACCATCTGAAGACGATAAGGAAGAGTCTGGAGCAGTCCTGTATACTGTAAGTATGATGTTACAGTAGTCCATACGTTTTCAGATTTGGATTATCCATTCTGATTTATTTTGCAGCCCAAGTCAGTAATTCTCTTACCTGCTTGATGATACTCAATCCATTTATGACAATTTTCGGCTTATCTCTTCTAACAACCGTACATTTTGTCATGACTTAATTTTTTTTTTTTTCTATTTTGACAGTTCTTCCTAAGGCTCATCCTCATTGTCTGCAAGCAATGATATATCGAATCATGTCAACCCTTTCTCCATTTATGTATACTCTTGTCCAGTTTTTCATTCATCAATGGCATTCATCAATTGTCTGCAAGCAATGCTATATCGAATCATGTCAACCCTTTCTCCATTTATGTATACTCTTGTCCAGTTTTTCATTCATCAATTGTCTGCAAGCAATGCTATATCGAATCATGTCAACCCTTTCTCCATTTATGTATACTTTTGTCCAGTTTTTAATTTCTCTTTCATTCATCAATGGTTTAAATATTAAATACTTTTGTCTTACACCTTGTTCGACTATTTGTAAAAAGTATTTTAAAAAGGTATTTTAAAAAAGTATTTTGAAAATACGTATTTTGTATTTTGTATTTAAATACCATTTTGAAAAAGTATTTAGTATTTTGTATTTGAAATACAATAATTCAAAAGTATTTGTATTTTGTATTTAAATACTTTTTTGAAAGTATTTTGCACATCTCTGAGTAGTAGGATACAAATTATTTTTCCATTCAACCCATCTATTTAATATATATTTGAAACTCGATGAAAAAACTATCGCCTAGAAAAATAGAAGACACTTATTTATTTTTATTACATATATCCTAAATAAAGTTTGATTTATCGACTGAGGATTATTAGTGGAAATTCATTATAACAAGAAGTTGAAATGAAACCAAAAATATAGTAATTCCACTGGTAACTATTGATTTGCGAGGCAGCTTTCGAATGCTTCCTATCTTATCAGCAGGCAAATGTTAAATTATGCAATGTAAAGTTTACATTTGCCTGACGATGAGAGAGGAAGCTTTCGAAAGTCGGCTCGAAAATTATTAAAGTCACCAGAGGAAATGACGTATATTTTATTTCATTTATTTTGTTACTATATCCTAAATAGTTAATTAGGAATCGTATATGAATTCAAATAATATATGTATTAAAATCATCATAAATGCCATTGGTATAGGTATAAAAGGTACATAAAAATTGCAAATAAATGGTTACATTAAGAGATAATAATTTATATTAAGAGATAAGTGTAATAGTATTAAGAAACAATAGTAATTATAACAAAAACATAGTGAATATAATATGAAACGTACACATATCTTACTCTTAATTACTTTACATTTTGTATGGAGTTTATGTAAATCTTATTTATTATTTATTTATTTATTCATTCTTTACTGTACATTGATAAAAAACAATTACATAAAAGGTATACATTCAATTAAATACAGAGGGCGAGTTTATCGCAAAGGCGCGATCTCTTCCAACTAACCCAAAAGTATTAACTTAAAAAAATAAACAAACATACGATGAAAATAAAAAACATACACACATATATATAAAAAGGGAGAGACTGCAAAAAAAAAAAAACAAACATACATGTAATCTTCAAAAAAAATCTTAATAAATCTTAAATCTTCACCCGTAAGGACCAGCAGGCGTGTCGAACCATATGCAGGACATGAGCCAAGTCTCTCTCTGCCTGACTGTACCCAGTGAAATAGAGTAAAACCTTCTCCCTACATTATATCCTGCGTAAAATCATTATTATCTTATAATATCTGTTGATAATAGAAATATATCATATACAATTCTGGACTTTCAATACAGAGAAGTCAGGTTCAAATACTCTCGTTGCCGACCTCCTACGTACCTTCACGGTTCTCGACACTACATGGAGGAGGGTATGTTTCTGTTCCAGATTTTCAAAAGTAAAAGCTCATTCATTTAATACAACAACAAAAAAAACTTGTTTAATATATTTGTAAACATAATTACGAATGTTTGGAGTCAAAAAACTTTACTAATACCACTAAAAAAATATTATATGCGCGACCAAGGTTTCAACAGGTAACCTGTCATTCTCAAGCGCAATAATGACAGGTTACCTGTTGAAAACTTGGTCGCGCATATAATATTTTTTTAGTGGTATTAGTAAAGTTTTTTGACTCCAAACATTCGTAATTATGTTTAGAAACTACCACAACGTTACCGCCAAATCAATAAATAATATTTTTGTATTTAGGGCAGCAATCTAGTGATCCATCAGAATAACCATACATTTTTGAAGCCTATATTACATCCATTTATACATGCCCTTCTCATAAAACTGATTTTATAATTATATAATAATATTATTGCACACCATACGCAGTAAGTAATTATTCAGTAGGTACCTACCTACCTACATCTTACATGCAGCTGATCTGCTGGCTACCCCACTTGTGGGATATGCCGTGATGGTATAGTAGTAGTAGTAGTAGTACCTACCTAATAGTATTATCTTCAAAAACAACAAGTTTATTTGAGCTTTGTAATGATGCTGTGAAGAGGATTATTACGATATTCACGGAAAACAGTGTAACATAAGACAGGTTGAAATCGTAGCAAAACAAATAATTTGTTGGTAATTCAAGAAAATTACAAGACAAAGATACCTATCGAGCAATTTTATGTAATTCAATATGAAACAAAAGCGAATGTATTATTCGTCGATAATTAAATTCAAGGAATTTAGAAATCGGATACGATCTTATTAGGTAGGTACATACCATTCGAATACCTACCTACATGATACTATAAGAAATATAATTTCAATTTCAAAAGATTACATTTAGGTATATACCGATCTAATTTTTGCAAAATCAGCTAGTGAGCACATAATATGTATTATATTATAATGAGAGCATGCATAATATGCGACAGTGATGGAAGCGTATACGAAAAGTATACCTAATCAAGGAGTGGAGTGGACGAATGGAGCTCGATCTTTTCAGCCAAATATGATTTTTTCATACAATAAGAGTTCAACTTGAACAACCGGACAATCAGAAAATTTTACAATTATAAGGATGAATAAAATAACATTTGATATCTTTACAATAATGCCAGCTTATCAGAAAAGGTTTTCTTTACATAAAATAATATCTGCAGATCAAAGATGGTTAAGACCGTAGGTATTATATTCACTGAGCAGACAGCATTAATGACTTGAAACTAAACTTTATTATGTATCTACCTCCATATTAAGTGACAAGTACCTACAAAATGTATTACGAGTATATTATTCATAATTACTAAAAGTATTTATTGTTTCACCATCATGCCGCTGAATACAGATGTTAAATATTTTAATAATTATGATACCATATTAGATAGATATCTTTACATACCTATACTTTTTTTTTTAATTTATTTACGGCATTCCACCCAATATATGAGTGATTTAGCCACGAATGCACTCTATATTATGATTAGTTTAAAACTTATATCATATCCATTACTAATCAGTACACCACCATCGCAATATTGTTATGTTCCTGCAAAACAATATTCAACATACCTATACTTCAACACATTGCAAAATAAATAAAATTACTAGAATGTATTTATTCAAAATAAGTTTTAGCGTGTCTTGTTACTTTTATAATTGAAATTATATTACAAAAATAAAGGAATTAGATGTTCTACAAATTTCTGGCAACGTAGTTCAACAAAATTTCTCATGAAAAAGAATCTCATTAAATATTCTCTCTCAAGAAATATATTACTTGCAATTTATTCTGTAATACACATACTAGAAACAAATTCCAACGCAATACTTCAGCAAAATAAAAATAACTTATTGCTTTTAATGTACTTTCGGTCGAAAAATTTTTTTTTTTTTAAAGATATATCTGGGTTTTGTTTGTTATAAACCCAAATACAACCTTATACACCTTTCACAGTAAGCTACTAAAAGCTTGTGTCGTGAAAGGGGAGTTTGCCGGCACCTGGTATCGAACCATCGACCCCATGTTCACGAGGCCGAGACTCTACCTCCAGGCTACCGACGAACTCAAAAATTGTCCATATTACTGTCACCAAAAACGCTGCGTTGCCTCGTTGTTGACGTCTATCACATATTATTTTGATTTTTTACTTCCTATGCCTAATATAAAAAACATACATTTAGGTAGATAAACTTCTAATATGAATTGGTGTGGTTGAAAGATACGACGATATATTGACACACTCATCCTATGTGCCCTGTGTATTAGCTGAGAATGAGTTTATATGTTGCTTCAAAGTAACTATAATAACGTGTTGTAATGTATGTTCGAACACGATACAACGCCATTAGAAATCACACAATAAAGACATCATTTTCACTTACTTTTTATTAACAGTCTTTCTGAATTATATGTTCATAACACTAAACAATAACCAACTCTTCACGTGGAATGATGAGTTGTTCAGATATTGTATAGACTAATATTATATAGACGATAGGATATAGGTACCTATACTTATCTGAAAAATTTATAAAAATCATAAAAACCTTTTTGCAATTTTGGTAGGTACTGTTTCAATAGCACTTCAAATTCTGTTTCCTTTACTCGGAGTTAATAATGTAAAAAATATTTCGTAACAAGGATGATACTCCAATTAGGATATAAAAAGAAAGCTTACACTCGAGGGTTCTTAAACAAAATCATTATAAAATCTTACCATAGAGCAATTTATGAAAAGCCATGAGATGTTTCCATCCCATGATAAACTTTGTTAAATATACAAAATATTTCTCTACGAGAGATATCTTACATCGGACTGAGAAATTTGTTGAAAGTCTTGTGAAAAAAAGACATAAATGCGAGCAAAACTAAGTATAAAAAAACTAGGTTTACCTGTATAAATAATATGATTAAATCACATTTAACTTTTTGCATCGATATCGCTCATTTTACAATTTTTTTTTATGATAGAGCTATCTGGGTTTTTGTTCAACCCAAATACAACCTTATACGCATTTCAAGCTAAGCTAAAAACCTTATGACTCTTCCTCCAGGCTACCGACAAGCTCTAAAAATGAATAGCATACTTTTTAAATCTAATAGGTATAAATATGAATGACTTATGATTTAAATTTAATTAATTTTTTTGATATTTAATTATTATTATATTCCTAATTTATTAATATATTAATTATTTTTATTTTCCTGATTTAAATGCTTCCATTTTCCATTTGATATTATTTAATGTCTGCATGTGTATTTGTGTGTCTGTGTATGTATGTATTTATATATGTATATTTTATTTATATTGACTCACATTGCATGTAGCACTGGCACACAAAATTTGGTTCTCTGTTTGCTGTTTGGTCATTTGGTTTTCTTAAATTTAATGTAATAGTGTTTTATTAAAATTTATCACTGTTATATACCTACTTGTTAATTTTATGTATAATTATGTATTTAGACATGTAATAGATTTATGCCGTGAATTTTTGTAAAATAAAATAAAATAAATTACATCCGAAAAGCATGCGGAAAACCGACATGCACTTCATGGATGAAAGATCATGGAGTGCATATTGGTATGTTGCGATACATCATCTTTACTTCATATAAATGAGAAGGGACAAAAATAAAAATTATATAATTATCTAGTTTACCTACATAAGAGTAATGTGTGTAGGCCCTAACAACATTATAGAATCCACCAATGTAGCTATCTAACACACAGTACAGTAATATAACACTTGACCAAATATTTACGAAGGCGTATGAATAAAAACAAACAAAGAAAATGAAATGCAATATAAGAACCATATATTAGAAATTGTTGTTTGGTACCTACCTAGATACGCATGTCACCGAACTACGAAGTGAAGCGGTGCGATGCGATATTAGATTGGGTAGTAGAGATAAAATGATCATAATATAACTACATATAATTATTACCTATCTAATGTTTCATTTTGACTCCCAAATACGACAACGAAGTCCAAAGATACGCGAATACTATTAAATGCAAATGATTAATACATATTTTTATTATACTACTATACTATACTATACCATCACTGCATGTCCCACAAGTGGGGTAGCCAGCAGATCAGCTGCATGTAAGAAACATGCAAACTGTCCTCTTCGTGCCAATATAAAATCAAGACATTCAGGATGGGTGGCAAACCTCATCGCTGAATTTAAGATGTAAAATGTCTTATTTTTTTCGAACACCTGCCTTTTACAGGGCACTCGAAAACTTACGCAGAAGATTTTTTTTTTATTATACCTATCTATATACAAATAAAGTGATATTCTTTCAATTACACTAACTAACAAAGATTCTATAACATACATAAATTGATATCTTAATATTACAATTTGGAACTGTTGTCTTAAGACTGGCTGATAGAACTACACATAACTGTATAAAATGGCAGTCTATTTATTATTGATACTCAGTCACAAAACCTTAATAAAATAATGTCATCAAGGTAGCAATACTTATATGTAGCAGTAGCAGGACTATATTTTTTATATCGGTCATATTTTCGTATTGAATTTTTTTTGTAATTTATTAAAAAAAACTATTCTATGTATTGTAATTTGGTAAAACATAGGTATGCCTACCTAGAAAAGTTCTGATATCACTTCTCACTCCACTACACAGAATATGAATGGAAAATAAACGTATGGCACATTACACCTAAAGTACCTATAAAGTCTTGACTATAGTGTTTGTTAATAAGCCTACAGAAGATAGTGCGTGGGAGTACAACACGTAACTTACGTAGATATTATGTACTATGCAAGCATATGGAGGAGATGTTCTATCACAATACAGAAATTTTAAGATTGTTATCAGTCAATGACCAACGAAACAATTGCTTCTTTCGACCCATATAATTTTATTGAGTGCACCTATTCTAAATAGTATCTTCATTGATCCACTCCAGATTAAAACCATTTTATTAATAATTTTATAATATTATAGATGTATGATGTGTTTAATGAGTTTATCACTATTGAATAAAATACAATAATGCCTGTGTACAATTATTTCCATGAAAACTCAATATCTAAAACGTGTAGGTATAAAGGATCCGTGACAAATTTTACAATCTTATCAATATTCTATATATTATATATAAAATAATAAACATCAAAACACAGTGTTATTAGAGAGGTACTTACTTATTAAACCATTGTCAGTAAATAATGACCACCCACAGTAAAATATACTGAGATAAAACAATTTATATTGATCATTAAATAAACGAAATACAATTAATTTCAATTTACAGCCCAAAATTAAGCGATCGAACCCTCAACAATGAGTCAAATTTATTATCTGAACAAATGAGACTTTATAACTTTGGAGTGGGGTGAACTACGCAAAAACAATGGAAGGGGAACGCTGAAAAATGGACCAAATATTTTTTCTAAAGACCCACTTTTTTAATCATGAAATTCATTTATTTATTATTTCATCAACAGCGTGAGTTCATCAACTATATCATAATACTGTACTATAAAGAGAAGATAAATAATGTAATTCAGAACGGAATCAAAATTGATAAAGGAAAAAATATTCACTTACCATTTGCAACGAAAATATATATAAATGGAGTGGCAACATACCTGAAAGAATAAAAATACAATATATTAATACATGTTGTAAGTATTACGAGACAAATAGGTAATATTTGTATCAAAACATGATAATCGAGGCAACTTAATATCCTTCAAAATATACCTACAATTCAACCAACGTACCACTTTATTTAACTCATATTTAATTTTAAATCAAGCTGGTTTAAAAGATCTCCATTACCGTTTATTTTTTAAGATTAGATTTTTCATAATTCAAAATTCACAAAAACCATTAAGATCAATTGAAAAAATATATAAATTTAAAATTGATGTAAACGACTCGAAGTATCTCAAAGAAAAGAAACAGAATGATTTAATAATATCAAATTCTATATTGAAATCCGTCATCCTTACGAATGTAACGTGTAATGTGCAAAAGTCAATTAAATCATTCTAAGTTGATTCCAAAATACTAACAAGACTACTTCATTCATTTTTAATCATCAAGTACAGATTATATTAACAGAACAGCGTAACTACACGGTTATAGAACAATTAAATCATTCTAAGTTGATTCCAAAATACTAACAAGACTACTTCATTCATTTTTAATCATCAAGTGCAGATTATATTAACAGAACAGCGTAACTACACGGTTATAGAACAATTAAATCATTCTAAGTTGATTCCAAAATACTAACAAGACTACTTCATTCATTTTTAATCATCAAGTACAGATTATATTAACAGAACAGCGTAACTACACGGTTATAGAACAATTAAATCATTCTAAGTTGATTCCAAAATACTAACAAGACTACTTCATTCATTTTTAATCATCAAGTGCAGATTATATTAACAGAACAGCGTAACTACACGGTTATAGAACAATTAAATCATTCTAAGTTGATTCCAAAATACTAACAAGACTACTTCATTCATTTTTAATCATCAAGTGCAGATTATATTAACAGAACAGCGTAACTACACGGTTATAGAACAATTAAATCATTCTAAGTTGATTCCAAAATACTAACAAGACTACTTCATTAATTTTTAATCATCAAGTGCAGATTATATTAACAGAACAGCGTAACTACACGGTTGTCATAAAATAATTTCGTTATAAAATTTATGTGAATATTTAAGAAGGTCGCAATTCAAGGCGCACGTCAGTTTAACATTTAAGTATTTACAGTTAACAAAGCAAGGACTACCTTTGAGGTATAATATTATTTAAGAAGACGAGCTCGTAAGAAGATATATTACAAGCGCTGACTTGGAAAGATTAAAGCAAGCACATAATACAGGGTTAGTATAAGTATATTTAGTGTAGTTGGGATGAATTAACATAATTTGTAGGTACGAAATTACTTTCACGGAGGTTATACCGGCATGCGACAGTCTAGATGCAATTACCGAAATATTACGAGCTATATTACTTTACGACTTGTAATGCTTCATAACTTTATCTTAATATGGATAAATACATTATCTTTACAAATGATAATTTATACTAAAGACTGCGTTAGTATAATAAAATTAAAAACGTTGAAACCGAGACGATTGAATTATTATTTAGAATAATAAAATTATAGATATAACAATACAATAGATAAAATGTTCAAGTGACTTGTTGGTTCCACTATCAAATGCAGTGTATTTATTACAAATAGCGGACTTTGTTATTAAGTGACAAACAAACAAGCAACATGTGTTGTAATTGTAGTAAATAAATATTAAATGTAGGTACCTACTCTAAACTCAGATTTTGTTTAAAGTATGATATGTAAATAAAACACTATATTAGACATCCTGGGAGATATTGCCTTAAGGGAATATGTAAGCCTTTTGTACAAAGTTTATTTTATAATAAAGTTTTGTATTATTATTATTATGATTAAATACACACCATATTAAATAAAAACTATACACATATTAAATAGTATTAACATGACCTAGAAATGTTTTTTTCTTATTACAAAATATTTTTTGTAGTAGAAAACCTACAAAATATAAAGTCAAATGAAATTAGTGAAATAAAAAACTTGTCTACTTGTACAACTATTACCCAATAAAGTTTTATAATACGGCGCGCGAGACAAGTTACGGGCATGTTGAGGGTATACACAGTCCGACTTGCCCGAATATTTTCGAACTAGATAGCTCGGCATTGAAATACAGGATTATTTAAATTATTTTGAATCGCATATCAAAGTTACACTCACCCCAGAATGAAATACTAGGCTCTAGTATCTTCCGTTCTTGAGCCTTGGTTAGGTGCCAAGATTCACAGTCGTATAAAAGGATTGGGATAATAAGGACATTGAACAGAAAGCATTTTGTCCTGACACTGAGTCTAAATGCTCTCCGAATTCTGTCCATGTTATTGACAATATGTCGACGTTCCAGTTCCACACATCAACAAGTCGAAATTTTCTAAAATTATGATTTAATTGGTAATTCATGAAATCAACTCCACTCTATCAATTCCACAAAGAAATAATTTTTAAAAATGCATGGTTCCCTTTATATATTAATTATTAAGTTAATTTAAAAAATGTACCCATTTTCAATTCTATAAATAAATATTTCAATTTATTAACTATTTAACGAAACAAAGACAACATAATGCCTCTAACAGCGTAATTTTTATATGGTGTATTTCACTTTTTGTTGTGTTTTTAAAGCATAATATAAATATACCGAAATTACAAAAATGGTGATTTCTCGAATGTATGACATTTCGACTTGTTGAGTTGTGGAACTGGAACGTCGAATTGTTATCTTTGAGATACTTAAGGATGGCGATGATTTTGCTGTTCAATTGATTTTCAAATATCTGCTTCACATAACAATCGTTAGTTTTAGATAATAACATATTGCAAAATATTTGGATTTAATCCAAACAATCAATTCTTTCAGCTACAATAGTTGAACAACCGCTAAATGGGACAGTGCGACAATTCATAGACATAATATATTATATCCATACGGTAAAATCATCAGGATTGATAATATAAATAAATAATTCAGTACTTACATACATACATATGGGCCATGTGTATAACTTGATTCACAGTTCATAAATAAAACATCGTTAAGATACTTATACAACATGCATAATGTTATCACCAAATAAATTGCAAATAACATCAATCATAATGCGACACACAAAAGTCTTAACCTCGTCCATATACCTACTACAGTATAAACAAACCATGTCCAAAGACCAGTGGGGTCGTGTGTAATTACCCACTTTAACAATAAATTGTAAAGTAGATACCTACTCAAATGTAATATCTTATAGGAAGCTTTTAATAATACTAAAAAGCGCTATAATTACAGGTACCTACATAAACCGCTCGTGATTTGTTTACATACAATGTGAACACTGTTATAATGGCATCATAATGACAATACAATAACATCAAATTACCATAAGTAATAGGAACATAACTAGGTACATATATCATTGTATGTATCATTATTGTTATGTTCCATACAATGACATAAACACATTTCATAACATGACCAATTAGATGTCAATACAATATAATATACCTTGGTACCTACATAACATAATGAGTGCTCATTTAGGCATCCTACCGCCCGCATTAATAACCCCATTACTTAACTTTGCTGACATAATAATACTCCAATGTCAGGACAATCAATGACCAAATTAACAACAAATATTTCTTTCCACTATATTGTTTTTTTTTATCGAGAGAGATGTCTTTCGCCTTTGAAGGAAATTGACAATCTGTAGGCAATGTAAATTCATTGATTGTTTTTAATTTCATTATGGAATTCTACGACCTGAACAGACACGGTGAACAGAACAACGCTCTGCATGCAGATTAATACTAGCGCAGATTAACAGTAGTACAACTGACTAATAATTAGCGACCATATTAATAACATTAAAATAGGTAGGCACCTATTTACAATTTTCATTCACACCCATCACTAAACAGGTATCGAAAATTGTCTCCGTGTTAAAGGTATAGGTACCTATTATATATCTATACATTGCCAGTTATAGTAAAACAAGGTATCAAAATTATGTATATAGTAAAAACTTTACAATAACAACAAAATTGTATACAATAATAGAAATACGACGTGACATGTCGTATAGTAGTTGTTTTCAAGAAGAATTCATCCGTTTACAAACTGCGTCGCCCGTTTACAAACGGTGTACAGGAGGCGTCGATGAGCAAACTGCTTTATAAAAAAACCACGTGACTCATAATGATGTATATGCCTGAATGATAAGCCTTCATCGTTGTATATATGTTTTATATTTTAGTAAGTCGATGGGTTAGTTGGAAGATATCGCGCTTCTGCGATAAACTCGCCCATTGCACAAATATATTTGTCTGGTTCTACAATGTTTATATTTTAATAATGTTTGTTTCTTGTGGAATAAAGATTTTTATTATTATTATGTGTAGGTAGGTATATAATAATTATAAAATGTGTGGATAATAATACGGTAACAAAATACTCGTATTACAATTAGCATCTAAACATTTGCAATTATAAATCTAATGATGGAAAGGGTGAAAACAATATATACTAGAATATATCACATAAAATGATATCATGTATATAGGTATGTAAACATTTTAGGTAGGTACAGTATGTGGTATTATTTTATACACAATAAATTATTTAATATTCAGCGACAATGACATATTTTCCAGATAGGCAGGTACGTTTACGTATAAAACATTTTCGAAAGTTAATCTAATGCAAAGTTGAACAGAAGTATAAATAAAATAAAAATAGAATATAGTTAATACTACTTGTAGCAATGGAAATTTATCACTGAATGAAAACTAAATCTAAATGACGCCTAAGCCTGTTGATTGTTTTTATATCATAGGAACTACACAGATACGAGTAGTTATGAAATTTATGGGAATTAAGCATTTTTCTTGGCTGTTTTCCAAATATAAGAACCAATAAAAAATGCCTACACGAATAACATACCAACGTAATGACTTTCTATCATATCTATATCTATCTACATGATATAGATTATGCTTTATACTTTTACCACCTACCTACTTGAGTATCTAGTGGTAGTAACACACAGTGAAGATAGTATAGATACCTATAGTACCATGTCGTTACCGTGTCTATAGCTATACCGAAATATACAGTACTTAGCTGATGTAGGGTGAAGGGTTGTTTGGGGAACCCTCTATTACACTATACATAATACAATGGCATAAACATTCAAAAGGTGATTATCTCACACGTATATAGATATATCAGTGAGATCGTTAGCATGCGGGGGACAGTCATAAAATACGACAGATTAAAATCTATATCATTGAGATAATTATAATCATCAAAAATAATATGTAGTAGACAAGACAGCCAGTAACTGATGCTATGTTTTGAGAATGCCCAATGGTAATTAGCCAAAAAACGTTGTATTTCTCCTACAAAATTTCCAATTACGAATAATAACGATATCTGAGCTTTGGAATTGTAGTGGTGGCTAATTATTACAAAAATAAAGGAGAATATACCTTTTTGTCGCCATGTTTTCTTCGGATTTTACAAAAACTCAACAAGATATACCTACTGTCAATTAGGATATATTTTTATTCAGAAATGTGACATCTACATTTGAATAAGTGCCCCGCTTTATTTATTGCGGGTGACAAGTTACAAGTATTTTATTCTAATTATTTATTTTAAATAATAGCAATACGAAACATTTGAACAGAATTAGTTTAGAAAGCACTAAGTATAAAATAATGCATTATCCTATTTAAATTGTAAACATAAATTCACAATTTGCTATATTTCCACAGGGTTGTCATTTATAATAAAAGTAAGATTAAAAAAGTATGATAAAAAAATATGATAGTAAAAGAATAAAAGAAATTTTAAAAATTTAGAAGTAAAATAATCAAATTATTTAATATGATGTTTTATAATGCATACACGATTTAACTGTGAATTAATACGAAATGTGAATTACATGTTGAACATTACAAATCCCACCTAAGATTGTAATCCAACCTGCGCCAAATTACAAATAAGTACATATTAGACTAGTAGACATAGTAAATGCATAGGTTCACCTTATACATGTGTGAATAATTATGTTGTGATAGAATGTAGGTAATAATATTGTACTTATCTTTGTTCTGTACCTACTCATATACCTGTATGTGCTTGTAATGGTTACATAATATGTAAGTACATTCATTCATTCGTTCACACCATCACAGCATCTAACACAAGTGGAGTAGCCAGCGGACCAACTATACATATTATGCAAGTTATCTTCTTTGTGCCAACAATAGTCAACACATTGAAGACGGTGGCATACCTCATTGTTGACCTGAAGATGTTAAATGTCTGTCTTATATGGCATTCGAAAACCAAGTTAAGAGAGTGGGAGACTCTACGGGATATTAAATACCGACACGTGGGTAGGTATAATAATAATATTACTATAGATATTTTGTGGGTACATCAAGATAAAATAACACCAGTAAACACGACATAAATAAAAATAATTTACCTAACACACACCTACATACATCAATCACTATTTATATATTATTATGAAGAATAATTATATTACAATGTATGCAGACGTACATCGATGCAGCAATTTGTTCATTAAAAACAACATAATGGCTATTGTGGCCAGTATTTATTTTATATACATGTATCACAAACTGGGGAAAAATGAATTGTATTCTATTGTTTCTTCCATGGCACTTTTTTATTTATTTTATTTCAGTTTTAAGGGATACAAACAGTTTTATACAATAAATATTGACAATGAATATTTTTATACCTACATAATATTTTTTTTAATGAATCTGGATTTTTCGCCAAGTAGGTAAGTATTGTAACCAAAATCGTGTGCTATTTTATACAAAAATGATCAATCACAACTTACTAGAAATAATTGACCTACGTATTTAGGTAAGCACATAATATTAAACATAGGCATTATAATTAAAACGCACGCAATTTATGGCACGTGCAATCTTAGAACATGGAAAACACTTTGTAATTTTATATTCACTCATGATCTCTCGTTCGGAGAGCACACCTGTTTCTACAGAATAATTAATTATGCAAATGATATTCGATTATGTCATCTTTTTGTATACTAAAAATTATATGTTTGACGTTAGGTCCTAGCAATGTGGATACAGGTTCTGTTTGCGTATGGACCGCCTGAGCTGAGCCGCAGTGTGGTTATTAATTTAGAAACATTAATATTGTTATAAATTTAATACGGCAAGTGTCATTAACATCATGTTTAACGTAATATTATTCTAATAATAAAAATACATCGCACAAAAACTTTATAAGCACTTAATGTCGAGTATGTACCTACTCATATAAAATATTACTTATTTTGATCATAACAATTACATAGTCACAGTACTACATAAGTAGTATATACTCGTAATATATTTAAATTAACAACCAGTGTGCCTTCAATAAATATAATATACTATGTATTGTACTTTAGTTTTTAGCTCTTGGCAATAATTACTTTTATATTATAACTTTTTATATTATAATTTTATATTATAACATTTATCTAATATATGCTTATCTAAAAATTTAAATACCTATTAAAATAGTAAACGCAAATACATAATAAAAAGAAACCATTAAAAATATATAGAATAATAATAAATTCCAATTTTTACATTTAATACAATTCATAATTATACCTATCTTCAATCTCGACAATTTTTCTCAACATAAGAAAACCTCACAATACATATTAACTAAATAGACATTAACCGTGAAAAAATATTGAAAATTACCCTAATATCCTTAAAAAAATGGGTGTATTACAATTTTGAAACCCTTTTAAGGAAAACATTAGTCAAACTCCAACACTATGTGTCATCAAAATATGTGATTTATTACTACCATCAACCAACCAATTCAAAGATACCTCGCGTCGATCACTGAAACGCGTTCATACTCATGTATATACCTACTATACATACCAAACTATAGATTCGTACGTATACTGCAGAAAATTTCTGAAGCCATAATGTGTAATAATAATTTGACGGATTCATTAAAGTTTATGTCAACCCATCTATCAAGAAAGTTGTACCTACTACGTCGGAAAGTTATAAAACGCCTGAAATATCTGTCTACGAGCAAGTTGGAATCCGTAAGTAGACGTAACATGAACTTTCTTAAACCTACCGTCCTACTTACAACACGGTGACTATTAATTATACTTATGCATATAACTTATCCTTATATTTATATAGGATACGTTCAACAGTAGGTACGGGCACCAGGCGCTTACGGATAAAAAAATAAGGAAATATATTGCCTTCCAACACGTGTTACAATCGGCAAGCAGCACAGTGAAATGTAAGAGCAGGTACCTACATAGGTATGTAATATTACAACTATAAAACAAAAGGAGTATGCATATATATTTAGTATAAACATAGTGTTTACCGCAAACTTAGTACCTATACATATTTACCTTCATACGGGCACCGCAAATACTCCAACACACCTACTACAAAGGCCTAATAATATGTACAACCAAAATTCAAAGAACCACTTCAAAGGATGGAAGTTGACAAAGTACGTGCCGCTCCAACACAACACGATATCGACTCCCGCATACAAAGTTAGTAAAACAAACAAGATATAATTACAACAATGCTGGTATATACGATATACCACAGTATATAATATGAGAACATTCATAATACTGTATATAGTCAAGAGAATGTCTACATTGTAAACATAAACAGCTTCTACATACACAAACTTAACTCGAATAGTAAGCAGAAAGATACGATTGGATTAGATACCTGATACAAACAGAGTTTTTTTTCAACGTTTATTCATAATTATTGGGCAAATTGCGCCATTTACCATTTATCTGCAACAGCAATGTCGCTTTCACACTTGAAAACAAATATTCTCCAACTTGCTCTAACAATTCGTTTTCAATCTCTACCTGGCATACTGTTCTTTCATTTCCTCTCTTCAAAATGAAAGGAAAGAAGACATAGTAAAATTTTAAATAATATAAATGTTGGTAATTACTAAATATGAGCAAGTCAATTTATAATGTGTATAGATATAACTAGATACGTAGTTACATACCTATATATATATATATATATATATACACGTAATAAATAAGTTAGTTTGTGATTGCATTGGGATCTGGTTTACGTCACATGATGCACCATGTGTTGAGCTGCATACGACAGTTTATTTATCAACAGTCGAGTGACGCGTGGGACATCTATGTGTGTACGAGTATACCTACCTACCGAAAATATTCTCTGTAAAATAACTATGTATGTAACTACTCATCGTGAAGACGAATTCAACAAAAACTTATACTGTATTCAGGAAATTGGTGTAGAAAATAAAATAAATAAAAGGACTGTCTAGGAAAATATAGGATATTGCATCTACATCACGATATTAAAATAATAAAATTAATAGTCAGAATCACAAATCTTGGTATTTATTTATAGGAAATGAGGATAATGTGGACATATAGGTATGTAGAATTGCATTAAATATTTATATTTGTAAGAGACTGCTTAAACATAATATGTCTATCAATAAATTTAATAATAATATTGATTGTTGTTGTTTGCTTATTACATGAGCCCAATAATTTCTAACACCAACAAGATTAGTTCAAATCAAATATAATATGTTTTCGTTATTTATGTATTTCAATCTTATAACTCGCCAACTACTCATGATTATACAAATTTACCAACGTGTGGCGGCTTCTTCGTACATAATTGCTTTGCATCGTGCATATTAGATATATAGTCGGTTTTTCTATACAGATAAAAATGCATATCTCTATCTGTTATGTCCTCTCCGATGAGCGTGTTGTTAGTATGGGATGGAAAAACAAATTTTTCCGACACAAAACATAACAAACACCATAATAGTCAGAGGGATGTGAATTCAAATGGTTTATTAATCTTGATTGGAATATTTTCTTTTTTACATTTTATCACCAATCACCATTGTGTTTGATTATTTCATTTACAAAAAATGTGGTTCGACTCCCATCACAACTATGACACGATTAATATTGATTTATTTTATGTAGGTACCGGCGTACCCATTAAAATGTTTTAATTTTACGATGATATCGCATCCGGTGCAGATAATAATAATAAGCATTACATAAATTAACAGAAGGCCAATATCCTATGAAGACGCTTACGCAATATGGTATTCATACCTATCTCAATAAATCTAGTCATATGAGTACTTCATTCACAAAAGAATATCTAATAATTTATCAACACCTAATCAACGAAAACATAGCTGAGAAATAGAAGGTACATACATACTGTTACAAACACTGAATAAATTTCAGATACCTACATAAGTATATAGGTAGGGGAGAGTCCCTATGAAACGGACGTCCCATGAAGCGGACAGAAGCTGGTATTCGTCTCCTGTTGGAACTACCATGAGGTTGTAAGATGTTTATTGAAGACACTTACTAACACATTATACCACGGAAGTGTGACAGTTTTGCTCCTGCATTTAACCTTGATACACAAGTTTGTTTTTTTTCATAAGATAAAAGTAAATTTTTATCACACACTTCCAAGTTCATTAAATTTTAATATTTTTATTTATTCAATTTTTGTTTTAAAATTCAGATAACTCATTATCTTAAGTAAATAAAAAAGTTTAAATAGTTTTTATAGTATGTGGATTTATAAAATTTCACGTCTTTTTATAAAATTTCATGGAGTCCCATGAAGCGGACACAAAAAGCACAATGAAACGGACGTTCAATGCATATTAAAAAAAATATTAAAGAAAAGAAAAACGAATTTCTAATATCCAAAGCATCGGAAGGAAGCAGCACATGTCTGGTAGTCGTAAATCATATGTGGCCAGTGAAAAACATTGGTTGAAGTGCAAGGTATTCCAGATATGGACACATGAAACATGTGATGTAAAAACAACACTGAACATGTTGTAAAAAAATATTTTTTTACGTCATAAAATTTTATTTAAATTTCTGCTGTCTTCTGCACCAGAAACCGGAATAATAAAATAATATAATGTCAATAAAATCGTAAATAGTCATTTCATTACTATGTCCGCTCCATGGGACCCCATGTCCGTTTCATGGTAATCGTTCCATGAAACGGACATTTTTTTAATTTTAGAATTTTGCATGTAAAAGTATCTAAAAGATTTTTTAATATATTTTCTTTAGTGCGTAACAGAGGTGCGAACTTCGTAGTTTGTGGGTATATGATTATCTTTCGTGAGCAATCAAATGCAACCGAGATATAAGACTTTCCTAAAAAAATTCCGTTTCGTAGGGACTCTCCCCTACCTATCTAG
The DNA here is from genome assembly GCA_947579605.1 of Athripsodes cinereus. Classification (NCBI taxonomy): domain Eukaryota; kingdom Metazoa; phylum Arthropoda; class Insecta; order Trichoptera; family Leptoceridae; genus Athripsodes; species Athripsodes cinereus. Next base: position 13,495,502 of record OX388313.1, on the reverse strand, counting down.
GTATATATTTTAATACATTTGGCAATACAATCTAAATAACTTACCTAAATTGATTCATTATGGCAGGTATATCTACCGCTGCCTATTCTTATTTCGAATAAATTTCCTTCGGATAGGTACCAAAAAAATATGTATTTATAGGTAGGTAGATATATCAAATTAATATATTTCGCTAATTAGATAATAAACAAATCAATATTTAATGAGTACTTCGATAAATACTCCTTTTATCACCAAGTATCTACTTATTATTTATCTTGCACTGATATTATTTGATAAATATTTTAAAATACAAATAGAAACAAACAGTGGCTCCAATAGGCTTTCTATATTGGTCATAGTGAAAAAAATATTATTTCAAATTCATGATCTCTGCTTTCATTCACTCTTTAATACAAGAATTAAAAAAAAAAAAACAATATTTCACAATTCCAATTTTGAACGATGATTTCAGAAAACATCCAGATTTGTTTTAAATATCTCCCCTACCTCTATCTCGTCATCAATTGTTCAATTTATTATTAAAATTTAGGAAGATTCCTGATCCTTTTATCGTGGTATATGTAGGTGTTTTAATATCCAAATCCCATCTTATCCAATGTAAAATGGGTCAGATAAATTTCGCAATCTTGCATGGGATTGTTCAGAGATGCATTTTATTGTAGGCATGCGGTGCTTCTTTGCATGTATGGAAAGCACGCCCCTGATATTATACACAAGTTGTTTGTAAAACAAGTAGTCAGATACCTATGTGTATATTCCAAATTATGTACGTACAAAACAAATACGTATTTGTGCGGTTGAGTTTGAATCGGAACCGCGTGTATGACACAATCCGGTGACCATTTGAGGCAGAAAACAAAGACAGGAACTAAATATTTGATGAGCTCTCCGAATCTGAACGCTGAGTCAGCAATGCGAGGAAGCTGTCCATTAGTTCACAACCAATTTGGAAAGAACACCAGCATTAATTAATAATTATAAGTTGTTGTTTTTTCTTCAAAAACTTCATCTTTATTCAGTTGTTATACAATTGGGTACCTAGGTACATATTTCTATAGATTGGACTATTTATAGAATTTATTCTTTATTTCTTAAATACACATACCTATATATACAATTAATTTGTATGATCAAAATTAACTTAGAGCTAACTTATTTATTTGCTTTCCCCAATCAGCAACGTAATATGCTGGTATCAGGGGAAATAGTATATAAACTATAATTACTTAAATATCTAGATCTTAATAAAATAACAATTTTATTTTTATTGGATACTAGATAATAGAAATTATTTTACCTTAAAATAACCATAATCGGGTTTGTACTCAAATTTACTAACTAGAGTCTTGTAGGTAATATTATCTAAGTATATTAAGTGAAATCAGACTGATACGTACATTCATTTAATTATTGGATTTATATCTAAAGCATTCAGTAGGTATATTATAATATGTTGTGAGTAATAAGATTTAGCGTCCTAACATGTTTTTTCAGTTTTGTCTTGAATATGGTAATATTTTTTGATTTTCTCAATACGTCGGGTAGACTATTATATATTTTCATGGATGAGTGGAGAAAGCTATATCGTTTACGGTTCGTTCGTGGAGGCTCAGCGCGTAATTGTAAAGTTTGTCTCGTGTTGTGGTTGTGAACGTCAGCATATTATTTATTCAAGAAATTTTTTTTGCAACTTACACTAGGTAAATAAGATATGAAAGTAATATATACAATTTCCTTATGTTCTACATTCTCTTACGCGATAACAAATGTTCCTGCCAACCAAAATTAAAACCTTACCTACTCGTACGAGCTTCGCTGCTGCCTCTCATGGATTATGCCGAAGTGGTATAATTATATTGATCTATCTAAACCTAGTAAATATACTTGAGAGACATCAAAACATTCGAATTCGTTCCATTTTCAATCTTTGGAGGTATTATCATATCCGCCCGTATCGTGTTAATCTTGTAGTGAACAGGCAACACCAAAGAGTATTGTGGTCAGCTGGGTTGACGTCATTTATTGGATTGTGATAAGAATATTATCACAATCCAAAATCATTCTAGTTCTCCCTGCCTGGCTGACCACACATACGTTTTACATTCTCTCTATAACTTTAGTGTAACATTATTCGTATTTGCAAAACTGTGTTTAATAATAAATTATCTTAATAACAATCGCGAGTTTCATTACATACATTTGGTAAGTCACCTTCTGTCCTTCTGACCTGGAGTAAATCTATAAATCTATAACTTCTTTGCAGTCTCTTATACTTGCCATCCCCATCAGGGATCTTTATATCACTCTACTACCCTCATTTCTACAATCTAACTGATTACGAGTTTGTCAAAGATGTGGGATAACCAGACCAGCTGCATGTGATAAACAGATATTCAGGATGTGAACTCAATAATTATTTAATCTCTAGTTTATAAAATACTCAACTAAATGTCTTTCCCTTAATATTTAAAATAAAACTTCGAGTACCTACACATACCATCGTCTACTACAAAAAGTTAAGTTATTGATGGAAATTCATTAAAAAAGGAAATAAAAATGAAATAGAATATGTAATAGTGGCTTTATTACTTTGTGAATCAGATTTCGAAGGTTTCCGCTATCATCGTAAAATTACTAAAAAAAATTGTTTCGTCAAATTTCTTAGCATACTATCACATATTTGATGCAAATTGATTTTGTTATATAGATAAATGATGATTTGCAAAAGGAATAAAATAAATATTCATCATAATTAATAAATATAACAAAATAATAAAGGTAGGTACTCATAGATATATGTAATTTACAATGCGAGTTCGTTTACAGGTCAATTAAATAATCAAAAACACAAATATATAGATTTATTTATTCCGCACGAACGACATGGGTTTACAATACATGCAGTAGATACCTAATCAGGAGAAATATATAGATTTATTTATTCCGCACGAACGACATGGGTTTACAATACATGCAGTAGATACCTAATCAGGAGAAATATATAGATTTATTTATTCCGCACGAACGACATGGGTTTACAATACATGCAGTAGGTACCTAATCAGGAGAAAAATAACAAAAGGAATGCACGCGCAGTAAGTAGGTACATAACATATTGTGCAAATAGCATAGTGCGCCTAACATAATATAAGTACCTACCTACTTACATATAATACCTACACTGTGGAGATCTCTTGTATGTCACTATGGTATACACTGAAGTGTTATCTTAACTAGGCATAAACATAACTACAGAGTAAGTACACATTCATATGCAGGAATGATTATTAGTACATCGCCACTGTGTAGTCTTAATAAATTATGTACACTATATAATATAATATGCACCATCTTTTGATCTGGTTGTATTCAAACAATCGATGCTAAATTCAAATTATCAACTGTAAAAAAAAACGAAATATCATCGAATACGATAAATATTATGGACTGAGCGACTAATTAAAAACGACGATATACCTATTGCAAAAACAATCTATAATACTAATGTTAGTAATATCTTGTTCAGTTTAAACGACCATATAACTAGGTATGCCTTCGAAATGTGGTGCTGGAGGCGTCTACTGCGCATACCGTGGATAGTACATAGAACAAATTCGTCCATCCTCGAAGAACTGAAAATAAAGGAACGGTTGTCCACCATATGCATGCGTGTCCTGCAGTACTTTGGGCACATCGCACGGAGAGGACCAGACAACCTGGAGAGACTTGTTTTGACTGGAAATGTGGAGGGCAATAGAGCTAGGGGGCGCGCACCAATGAGATGGAGTGAGCAGGTGAAGGGGGCAACGAGGGGGACCTTGCATGAGGCGCTAGGAAGAGCGGAGGATCGAAGTCGCTGGAAGCATTTTGTCCACACCTATACAAAATGATGGTCACGATCCTCAGCACTGAGGGACCGACAACAAAGGAGAAAGAAGAAACTAGGTATTTAGTACACAGCATTAAGAAAATTTGCCTGACAATATATTTAGAACAAGCTGCTTTTTCTCTGAAATGATATGTTTATAAACCACCAAATATTACACAGTACCTACATAGAGAGGTGGTGGGTAGCGTGAGACAATATTATAAATGTGTGTACTTAGAGAGTCAGCTAATAATATCACCCCATTCATTACAAGTTACTCTGTCACTTGTCACCCGCTACCATTCCAATATACCTACCATCCCACACCACATATACATACTTTGCGCTAAGATATGTATATTTTTAAACTATGGAAAATCAGAAAAGACAACAGAATCCCAAATTACATACATCTTCAAAGGAATGAATAGAACGTGTATTGATATCGTCAGAAACTGATAGAAATTACTACTCAACACCTTCCACGACAATCTTTGTAGAATGTAAAATGTAATCTTCACTTCACATCATTTTAGAAGCAGCACATGGCAACCAACATACGAGTGATATGATCATGTCACACAAATGAGATCACTTTCATGCATATACATACTTACTTCGTGGGAACCTTAGAAAAAAATAGTAAAACGTTATGCGACATCACTCATCTACTCAATATAAACAATATCTCCGTCCTCCGTACCCACTAACAAGAATAAATAATTAGGTATTTACATAATATAGGCTAATTGATACAATTATACATACATTGAAAAGGCAGCAATTAACTTACATATATAACATTATTATTTTCTAGGAACTGCTTTCACTCAGTTTTGAATAAATTATTTTTTGTTTCAATTACTATTGGTGCATTACCTACTGTGTCTACGTTTAATAATGCATGATTTATGTCTAACTAAACAATAGTATTTCATTTTGTTTTTCACCAAAACAGTTTAAGTATTTGATAAAACTTACTTTCTGTAGGGAAAATAACCCGCAGAGTTATTATTTTAACATGTTCCGTGAATTGATCATCTGCCTTAGAGGTTTGATCAAATCTCCCTGCGATATATACATAAATAACGAAATAAAGGTAAATGAATTATTTTTAGATATTTATTATTAAGGTATAATTAATATGTCTTCATATAGGAATAGGTGCCTAGTACAAGTTAGGTACATTTGTCTCTCTCATACACAGATATAATAATGTATTTATGGATTCATATATCTAGATGCCTACAATAATAAACTAAACTCTGTTATTCTCTCTCCTTCGTGAACTGTGTGAAACGCCACCCATCATACAAGAACATTAGTCAGTGGAATGAAAAATGGTTTCCAAGTTGCCCTCCATGATATATGTGACGTAGTTACATACTTATACCATACTAACATACATATTATGTATCTATAGATACACCTATAGGTACTTATACTATTCAAACAAATCGTTATTTTCACACATTGGTATGTTCGACACCCACGCATAATATAATATATTGGATTTTTCACGCGATATTCATCACTAATCAACGTTCAAACTACCTTCTTTTCCGATATTTCTCTTCCACGTAAGATGAACGTTATTTAATGCGTCTTCAAATACCTACGCATTGATTAAATTAGAGTCGGGGAACCGGGGTAATTGACCCCAAATGGGATGAAAATTAAATTTTTGGGGGTAATAATGAAATTTGCTATTTTATAAAAGTGTTAATATTTTTATAAATAATACAAACTTTTATTTTAACAAATTTTGACTACCTCCTTTTCAAAATGAGGGCGTAATATCGACTTACACAAAAATATTTTTAGGGAATGGTTAAAAAAGTTCTCCGACCGCTGGATTAAACACTCAGTTACACCTGTATTGAATTTACATATTTACATAAACATAATAATTATCACAAACATTTTGAGCTTATGTCCATACATCGAAAGTCAGAAATTAAATTGCTTTCTCCATATTTTTTTCAAGCTTCAAAATAGCGCCAGAAATAAAGATTTATAGGTTCAACTAACATAAAAGATTTATGTAGAAATTTGATTTTAACTCACAAATAATTACTCTAAAACAGGGAGACACTTAAATACGTTCGTACATTTATTTATATTTTGACGCGGGAAATTGAACGATTAACTATTTATAACTGATATTCTTACAAAGTTGTCTCATTTGTGGAATTACCTCGAAAACGATGAAAAAATTAATCTCAAAACTTGCAATATATATTTTTGGGTCAGCTGTGTCTGGTTAATATTATGAAATAATATGAATTTTATAACCTGAAATAACGCCAGCAAGTGCGCAGTAACGTTGGTATAATAAAACCAAACATGGCTTTCCCAAAAATCATCCACCGATATCAATCAACATTAACTAACAGGAGCTCGCCATGAAAACCTACACAGAAAAGAAAACAGGTCGATTTTTTTTTTCTTATTTATTTATTTATTTTATTCTTCACTGTACATTGTTTACAATAATACAAATTAACGTTGAAAATATCATTTATACAATTCAATGTACAGAGGGCGAGTTTATCGCTAATATGCGATGTCTTAATCCAAGTATTTTAATTATCTCAAACAGTACAAAAGAATATTGCCACGAATTAAGAAAACCAGTTCATTTCAATAAGATAGAGAATTTTTATTTGTTAAATGAAAATTGTTTTCTTGTTTTGAATATTTTAATTCTCCTATAGGTAAGATACGTCTTTTTAAGATGATAGATAATTTCTTGTTTAACATTTTTTATTCTTCCACGAAGTAAAAAATCTTCTTGGATGAGAAAATAATTCTTTCGTAACATAAAAATTGCTAGTTTCTAAACTCAAAACAATTATCTTTAGCTGAGGATTTTTCTTTGTACAATCCAAAATGCAATACATTATATATTTATTATAAATAAACATGTTCCAAATCATAAGTACCTTTGTAATGCATCGAATTTGATACTATTTATACGTCATGCTAAGTTTGACAGCACACCTATTATACTAGTTATTATACAGCACGCATATTTACCTAATATTATCAAGACACATGCCAGTGTAAATCTGATTTGAGTACCTATAATATAATTATATTTATATAATTATAGGACACTTGTGTGTGGGTCTATATCAAGATACCTTCTCAATACTTATCAATATGTTATATCTAAATAACATGTTGCAATTTTATAATTACACTACAAGTAATAATTTATGATCTGAAATCTTGCGTGCGATCTAATTCGAATGTTAGAAGAATTCGTAATGTTATTTAAATAATGGGAATGTCAAAGGTTAAAGAACATACCAACAAGGAGGGGCCACGATATGGTCTAGTGGCAGTTTCAACAAATAATTCATCGACCACTACGAGTAGGTATTTAATAAGTACATGACAATCTAACACACTGATACGGTACATATGCATGTACAATGTACATAATATAGGTACACTATTCTAATCATAGCAATCAGAGGTGATCAAGTGATAATTTATCAACTGCAAGAATGTAAGTACATTTATAATTAAAGCATAGTATTTTTTATATATAAAAATCACGTAAGGGCATTGTTTTGTTACTCTCGTGCATATTCCAAAACAAAGTTACCTATAAATTTTGTACAGAGTAAAAACGTATCATCTACTCTATTATATTATACTCTACCTAATATGTACAACTATTAGTCAAGTCAACTAGTGTTACAGGGGCTTTCGTATTGGTACGATTCAATTGCGATTAATTAGTAACATTCTTATTAATTAATTGTGTCAGTGCACACGTAGTAGAATTTCATTCTTAGGTAAATTGAAACAAGTGTTTCTTTCTACTATAAACTTTTGTTTCAATTAATCTAAACATTCTAATTATTATGCAACAACAAAATGAGTTGATGGACGACTGGTGCTTTAGACTTAGGTACCTACTTATCTTAATAATGCTGATAATATAATATGATACTTTTTATTGAGTAAAGAATAAAGTAAAAAATATATAATAAAATTAGAAATATACATTTTTACCCTAATCTATGAATAAATAATGATGACCAGCAAAATATTATACGAAATATTATTTGGAAGCACAAAATTCAAGAAAAAGGGATGAAATAATGAAAATGATGCATTCATCAATAATTATACAATTAAATAACAAAAAGAAAAAAAAACGGCGATGTGAAGACAGATTGTTATATCTATCATTTCGAAGAAAGGCAAAAATAATTCGCAAACACGCATACAAAAAATACAACTTGAATACAAGCTTAGTCATGCAACTACAGTTAGTGAGTTTAAATACTCTACTCTTCGTAGAAAATAAAAACAATAGAAAGAGTAACAATCTTCTTAAGTCATCTCTTTGAAGTTATTTGTGTTTCAAATAAATAAGTACATACTATAATAAGAGTCAAGTAAAAATGTACCGCGGAATTTGGTGATGCTTAAAATAAAGTTCGAAGAGAACTATTAATGAACTTAATACCTACCTACTTGTCATTGTTAGGTGGTCTAACGCCTTTCCACTCGAATACTTTCATTATTACAAGTCATACTATAGTGACACAACGGGACAGTATCTACTTAATTCATACATACCTTGGCCAAAAGCTGTTATGGTCTCAGTACAGGTGATGTTTTTATTATAATAATAATACCTAATTGTTAAATGGTCTTATTAAATAATAATGTAATTGAAAATATATAAAAATATAAATTATTTTACTTTGAAAGATAAAATTACTAGCTATAAATATTATTTATCCCCGAAAATCCCATCTTAAATGAATAATAATAATAATAAGAACACTTTATTGATCAGAAAAAAAATCATGAGCAATTGGCGAGCTTATTGCCTGGAGGCAATATCTTCCAGCTAACCAAACCTGAAATGAATACCTATGAGAGAATACGACAGAGACTAAAACTGTCATCATTGTTAAAAATTATATATCCACAATCTAACGACAACCCTACAAATTGTTTCAATAAACTCTTTCATTCAAAAAGCATATAATCATGAATCATCATCATCATCATCGCCCTCAACGCTCCTCTCGGGAGCACAGGGCAGAAACCAGCCTCCAACATTCAGAGCGTCTCTGTGCCAATTGCGTCACTTCTTTCCACGACATTCCTTGCGCTCTGATATCGTTATCATAGGAACGGTGTATTATGAAAATGTAAACAATGATACTCTGTATACCTACCATAAAGAAGTCATTGGGCGATAAACCAACAATGAAGATAAGAAATAATAATAGTAGGTTGGTACCTATGTAGCGAACTACATTAAATAAATAAGCACACAATAAATTTAGCCATGAAATGAGAAACTGGACTCTTGAGCTGTCGACAGCATGGCCATGTGGCTCAGAAATACATTCAATGAAGAATAATACAGTCATATTATTATATAACGACAGTAAAAGGAACTTTAGGTAAAACATTGCGTGATAGAGTGGAGAATGAGGGGGTGTGAGAAGAGTGTTGTTTATAGAAAGCGTATATGTAAATAAGTTGCGATGGTTTGGATATGTGGAGCGAATGGACGATGAAAGGATGACGAAAAGGGTGTATTTATCTGAAAGGGGGGGTGTGAGAAAGCGCGAACGTCCAAGAAATACGTGGCTTGACCACGTGAATCAAATTCTCAAGGACGGCCGCGTGTTGAGTAAGAGGAATCGGTATATACAATGTACAATAGCACATCTTAGACTATAGTTTGGCAATCAAATCTAACGTAGGCAGAAAGGCTTTCAAATTTCTATGAAGTATACAATGATTGTAAATCCGAATAATTGTTTCAGCAGGTACGAGAGGTACCTATCTGAAATGTTTCAACTCTATCAAATATAATAGATATTTTTCTTTATATTTATTTTCAACACAGTCTCCTCGAAAGTCTACATTTTCTTTTATATGAAGGTAGGTATATTATTTGCATAACTTGTGTGTTTATTATTGTTGATACGTATGGATATTTCAGTTCGGAATCTATTCTACGAAATGATACGATAGTTTATGTAAATGTTTATTTGTATTTGTTATTAAAATGTTTTATTTATACGAATATATTAACTGTTATTTCAAAGAAATATACACAGTACGCAGAATATAGGACAATGTAATGCGCTACACAGAATTATATTTATGGTCTACTATCGACTGTATTCTGATGAATCATAGAAGATGAACCAGTTTAGTTAGGCTACATACATAAGTAGTGTCAATATAGAGAATTGTCAAACTTGTCGAGATCTCGTGACACATAATGGCTATTCTACCATAAGCTGTGAATGATAAGAGAAACATTGAAATAATGATATTATAATGGAATGATTCCATTTACCTTGGCACTGTTTCAAATATTTGGCTAATATTTCAACTTAGGTTGCACTTAAATTGGATTTCTTTAATTCTCTCATGTTAACCGCATTCTTCTTTGAAAAGATATTTTCTCCGCAAGGTGGATAATCATATTGAATTTTAAAGTTTTAACATCATTTATATTTATCCAATATTGAACTTATATGTAACAGGAAATGTATGACATAGTAGTAGTGTAATGGAAACTCCATCGTGGTGGTCACGTTCAAATTAAATTACAGTTTTTTTCTTCTAATTTGCCAGGTGGAAAAGCACTTGATGTTGAGAAAGATTAGAATATTTTTTTCTCTCTTTCTTCTTGTTGTATAGGGTCATGGTCTCCTGACTAATATATCGGACAGATTATCTTGTGTTCTTGTACATTGATATGAATGTGTGAATACTTTATACACTTAAAAAAAGGTACCTACATAAATACGCTTGTAATAAAATAAAGGATAAAGAGGAGGCAGATACAATGGTTCCAGCGACAATTCGGAGCATTCTCCAAAGAAATATTCCAATGAATGCCTTCATTACCCATTGAGGGATTTAAGATTTTTGCTCGATGATTGACGCTCGCATCCAGCTGTCTGTACGCCGCAAACAAACGCGCTTTACACATCTCGTGCAGATAATACTTCATTTTATCTTAAATAACATAGCGTTTGTCTAGCTTTCACATGTGGTAACAAATGGGGCTTATTTGTGTGATATTTCTGTCTCGCTTATCGCTTTGCTAGCGCACTATCATTAGTATTAGGGACATCCTACACATAAATGAAGTGCTAATGAAGGTATCTATGGTATAATTTCGCAATTTGTATGGACAAATTAACCATGGCTTTTGATCTATACCTACAGTTCAATCGTCGGTTTTCGTCCGAACAGCGAAGTAAAGCAGTATTGGGAGCGGTCAGTACTTGGATGTGCATGTTTATAAAAAGATCTACTATAGGTAGGTACCTATATCTTTATGAAATCATCATTATCATCACCATCAAGCCGTTTCTTTTTCGGGGTAAGTAGAAAAAATCTAACGCAAATTATTCCTATATATAATGAGTTACAATCCATTGGATTGGTCTGCAACGAGTTTTAACTTATTTCTCCACTCCTCCCTATTCTCAGCTAGTCTCTTCAACTCCATATATGAGCCACAGCTCATGTCCCTCTTCAGTTGGTCCATATAGGCGTCTCTCGGTCGACCTCTGCCATTTGTGCCTTCGGTCCTGCCCTCTGCGATTGCGATGAGCAGTCCTGGGTGCCTGATGTTGTGGCCAATCCAATTAGCTCGTTGTTGGCAGATTCTTTTGAGGAGTTGCCTTTTTTCGCCAACCCTGGTTAACACTTCTTCGTTTTCGACGTGTTCCGACCAATGAATCTTCAGCATGCGTCTATAGCACCACATTTCAAATGCCGCTAACCGTCCGCTTTCCCTCTTGCTGATGGTCCACGTCTCGCACCCATATAACAAAATGCTCCACACAAAGGCTTTAGTGAGATTCTTCCTCACGCTTAGATCAATATTAGGGGATTCTAATATTTTGGATTTTTTGTTAAAGGCAATTCGTGCCTGGTTTATTCTGCTCACAATTTCTGATTTGGAGCGTCCGTCCTGGTTTATTCTGCTGCCCAAGTACACGAATTCTCTTACTTGTTTGATGCTCACTCCATTTATGGCAATGTTCGCAGTGGCTTCCTCCCTTCCAACGACCATACATTTTGTTTTATCTTTATTTATTTTCATGTTGTACTTTGACAACAGTATACTTTCCATTTTCCCTAAGGCTTCGTTCAGCTCCATCTCGGAGTCTGCGAGCAGTGCTATGTCGTCAGCATATCTAATCATGTCGACTTTTTTCCCATTTATTTTTACTCCTGTCCAGTTCTTAATTTCTTCTCTGAGTTCATCAATAGCTCGCTGTATATAGCAGTTAAAGAGTGCTGGCGACATTGAGCATCCCTGTCTCACACCTTGTTCTACCCTCGCTTCTGCGCAGCTCTCTCCGCTTTTAATTACAGCCATTTCATTCTTGTATAGGCTCCAGATTGCTCTTCTGTCCTTATAGCCCAGGAAATATAGGATTTTTCAGGGAAATAATTTATAACCAGCTGAAACATTCAGGGATGGTTCCTTGATGCTTCTGGAAGAAATCCTGAAAAGTCTCTAAAAATCTTATGTGAGCTTCTATCCAAAATGGCGGATTAAAGATGGCCGCCAAGCGCATGGCACCTTGCTAAATGTTTTTCATTATATCTATGTAAATAAAAAACCTTTTTGTATTCTGAAAAAAGGTATATAATCTGGAAACATGTTTGTTTTTGTAAAAATATATTAAAAAAGTCTAAACAAATTACAAGTAATATTTTTTTGAGTATGAAATATTTTTTTCGGAATAAAAAAAAAATATTTTTAATATTTTACCCCATAACTTTTTATGTATTAATAAATCGTAAAAAACTATTCTTATACTTTTTCTGGCTGTGAATATAAGGATTATAATGAAAAAATTTTTTTGAAGAAATACTGAAAAATAGTTGAGATATTTGAATTTGAATGGAGCACCAGCGTGATCTCTTTGACAAATAACGATTTCTGTCGGGCTGGTAAGTATGCGAAATATGGAATAAATCTTGAGTTACGTTTCTACAAGATGATCCATACATGAGGTAGGTTCCTGAAATATAAAAATAAAAACAAATTCTCTATAAATTTCGACCCACCCTACTCCGCCTATCCCATAATATCACCTTTATCTCATTACAGTTTCTCCAAGAAGAATTTGCTCAGATATTCAAAATTCTTGCCTGAAAACTGTAAATTTTCAAAACAAAACTTCAAATCCAGTTTATTAATACCCACTACACTCAAAATAAGTAGTCATCGTCAATTATCGAAAAAGTTTTTAATGTAAATATAGGATATTATTTCGCACTATGATAGAAGAAATAACGCATTTTTGCGTAATATTTTCACTTAAGTTATTTATATCATAATGCATTCACCTACAAGTGGGGTAGCCAGCAGACAAATTCCTTATAATTAATGTACAGATCGTCGTCTCTGTGCCATAAAATTTAATCATTCAGAGGTGGCACCTAATCGTCGAATTTTAGATGATAGTTACCTTGTGTGTGATGTTTTATGAAAAATTTTCTTTTACAGGACACTCGAAATCTTACGGAAAAGATTGATAAAGGTCAAGAAGAGACCAAGAACATGAAGGAAAGTGGAGGCCTGTTTTCGCCCGTAAACAGTCAATGTTAGAGAAATGTTTCAAATAATATTATAGAATAACTAATTATAGTGAAATTTAATCATTTGTTTACAAAAAAAAATCGAAAAAACATGGAAAACAAGCAAAAGATGCCAAATCATTCATCAGACTGGTAACTAATACTTTTACACATCGGTTCAAATAAATGACAATTTGACCACTCAAAACATGTAATAATTGATTTGTTTGTTATGAAACTTCGTTTTTACTCCAGTTTATCTATTTATGTTCAAATTCATGTACATTTAACTGCTTATTGATAATTTTATTCGCCAGTAAAAGTGTAAGTTGTATAAAAAAATATATGTTCTGGTGGTGTCTCATTCGGAATGCAATAAAAGTTTTGTAATCATATGTATGAGAAAATTTACTGAGATGGTATATTGTCAAAAACAATAAACTTTGTGATGGAAATATTACATGGACTCAAATATCCCTGGTTACCCCATTTCCCGAAACGTAATTAGCAGCCTTTATAATACGTAAAATTTAATAGACAGACGTAATACAAATACATTATCATTACCAAAAATAATAGAAATATTATGAAAATAGAGTCTCCAGAAAAGAATGGACCTTTATCAATCTTTTCCGTAAGATTTCGAGTGTCCTGTAAAAGAAAATTTTTCATAAAACATCACACACAAGGTAACTATCATCTAAAATTCGACGATTAGGTGCCACCTCTGAATGATTAAATTTTATGGCACAGAGACGACGATCTGTACATTAATTACAAGGAATTTGTCTGCTGGCTACCCCACTTGTAGGTGAATGCATTATGATATAAATAACTTAAGTGAAAATATTACGCAAAAATGCGTTATTTCTTCTATCATAGTGCGAAATAATATCCTATATTTACATTAAAAACTTTTTCGATAATTGACGATGACTACTTATTTTGAGCGTAGTGGGTATTAATAAACTGGATTTGAAGTTTTGTTTTGAAAATTTACAGATTTCAGGCAAGAATTTTGAATATCTAAGCAAATTCTTCTTGGAGAAACTGTAATGAGATAAAGGTGATATTATGGGATAGGTGGAGTAGGGTGGGTCGAAATTTATAGAGAATTTGTTTTTATTTTTATATTTCAGGAACCTACCTCATGTATGGATCATCTTGTGGAAACGTAACTCAAGATTAATTCCATACTTCGCATACTTACCAGCCCGACTGAAATCGTTATTTGACAAAGACGTCACGCTGGTGCTCCATTCAAATTCAAATATCTCAACTATTTTTCAGTATTTCTTCAAAAAAAAATTTTTCATTATAATTCTTATATTCACAGCCAGAAAAAGTATAAGAATAGTTTTTTACGATTTATTAATACATAAAAAGTTATGGGGTAAAATATTAAAAATATTTTTTTTTTATTCCGAAAAAAATATTTCATACTCAAAAAAATATTATTTGTAATTTGTTTAGACTTTTTTAATATATTTTTACAAAAACAAACATGTTTCCAGATTATATATCTTTTTTCAGAATACAAAAAGGTTTTTTATTTACATAGATATAATGAAAAACATTTAGCAAGGTGCCATGCGCTTGGCGGCCATCTTTAATCCGCCATTTTGGATAGAAGCTCACATAAGATTTTTAGAGACTTTTCAGGATTTCTTCCAGAAGCATCAAGGAACCATCCCTGAAAGTTTCAGCTGGTTATAAATTATTTCCCTGAAACCCCGATTTTTGGTCTATATTTACTACTACTACTATACCATCACGGCATATCCCACAATTGGGGTAGCCAGCAGATCAGCTGCATATAAGAAACATGCAAACTGTCCTCTTCGTGCCAATATAAAATCAAGACATTCAGGATGGGTGGCAAACCTCATCGCTGAATTTAAGGTGTATAATGTCTTAATTTTTTCGAACACCTGCCTTTTACAGGACACTCGAAAACTTACGCAGAAGAGTGGGAGACCAATTCTTTACCGGGTGCTCCACGGGATGTCTATATTTCCTGGGCTATTATAGCTCATTCCTATCTGGTTTAGAGTCTTAAAAAGTTGTTCCCATTCTACTTTATCGAATGCCTTTTCTAGGTCGATGAATGCTACATACGTGTTTCTATTTACTGTTATTCTCTTTTCAAGAACAAGTCTTAGACTCAGAATTGCATCTCTTGTACCTGTCTCTTTGCGAAATCCAAATTGATCTTCTGAAAGTGTTTCGTTGATTTAACTTTCCGCCCTTTTCATTATAATGTTGGTGAGTATCTTAGAAGCGTGTGATATCATGCTTAATGTTCTGTGTTGTTCGCACTTTGTCGTGCCTGTTTTCTTAGGTAGCGCTCGTATCAGACATTTGGCGAAGTCCTCAGGTATCTCTCCTGTATTATATATTTTGCAGACAAGCTTATACAAAGTGTCAAGCATGCCGCTTCCTGCGCATTTAAGCAGCTCTGATGGAATTAGGTCAATACCTGGTGCTTTGCCGTCTTTCAATTTTTTTTTTTTTTTTTAAAAAAGATATATCTGGGTTTTGTTATAAACCCAAATACAACCTTATACACCTTTCACACTAAGCTAAAAGCTTGTGCCGTGAAAGGGGAGTTTGCCGGCACCTGGTATCGAACCACGGACCCGGATTTTGATAAGGCATTATCAAATTCACTTCTTAAGATGTCATCTCCATTATTTTCTTTGTCATATTCTGTTTCCAGTGCTTTACTTTCCTCAAGTATGTTCTTTCCTTTGTAAAGTTGTTCTACATAGGTATTCTTTCCACCTTTTAACAATTATTCCTATTCTTGTATAAATACTCTTCGTTTCCATTGCTGCCGTAGAATTCTTCATACACGCTCTCTTCTTTACTTATAGATTCTTTACTATTAGAACTAATTCCTATCCGATGCATTTGATATAGTAGGCCCACACTTACTTGAAGTAATTAATGAATCACTAAAAACGGGCAGATTCCCAGAATCATAGAAAACGTCCGTCATCACTCCAGTCCCGAAAATACTGCACCCAAAGATGTTCGACGACTATAGACCTATTAATTGTTTACCTAAGTATGAACAACTCTTGGAGTATATTGTAAAAGACCAACTTATGCAATACATTGAAAAGAATAATATATTAGTACAACAACAATCTGGCTTCAGAAACCAATATTCATGTGAAACAGCCTTAAATTATGTAGTCAATAGATGGAAAGATGCCATTGACAAAAAAAATATACTAATATCAGTTTTTTTAGATCTAAAAAGGGCATTTGAAACTATTGACAGAGAGAGATTAGCAATGAAATTGGATAACATCGGTATAAGAGGAGTTGCCATGTCCTGGTTCATAGACTACCTGAAAAATAGGAAACAGACAACAAAATTTGAAGGAAGTCATTCTACAGAGGAAGTAGTAGTAAGAGGAGTGCCTCAAGGATCCGTTCTAGGTCCACTCTTATTTATTTTATACATGAATGATATTATAAAATGTGTTAATAACTGTGAAATAAAACTTTTTGCCGATGATACGCTTATATATATGGTATGTGATGTGTTGGAAAATGGACTAATAAAAATACAGACTGAACTGAATAAAATATCAAAGTGGCTATGTGTAAAAGGTAGATGGAGAAGAAATTGATTTAGTTGACCAAATAAAATACTTAGGAGTGACAATAGACAATAAACTTAATTTTAAAGTAAATTTTGAAAACGTAATTAAAAAAATAAGCAAAAAAATAGGGTTCCTCTATAGATTAAGAAAAAATATGAATGTTAATTGTAGGAAGATTGTATACAACTCCATCATATTACCACATTTCAATTATTGCTCATCCATTCTCTTCATGTCAAATGATACAAATTTTAATCGATTACAAAAGGTACAGAACAGAGGCATGAGAGCAATATTGGGATTTGGAAAATATCATGGAGTAAAATTAATACTAGATAAATTAGAATTCTTAAGTGCAAAAAAACTAGTATATTTTCAAACAATGGTTTTTATATTTAAGTTGAAAAAAGGATTGCTTCCAAATTATATGTGTAATAATATTAAGTATAGTCAAGATGTTCATGGTTATCCAACGAGAAATCGTGACCAGTGTCGACTTCAAAAACCTAGGCTGGCAGCCACAGAAAAAGGACTTTATTACAATGGCCTTAAGTTCTTTAATAAGCTGCCTAGCGAGGTAAGAGGAGCGAGATCGGTGGCGATTTTTCGAAGGAAATGCTATGAACACATTAAGAATGTAAATAGTTTGTAATATCTTTTAATATAAGTTTTAATGTGTAGAATAGTTAATTTTTTTTTAATTAAAATTGGTTATAAGGTTATTATAAGTTGTAAATTTAGTTATAGATTTATAACTTTATTAAAATTGAATAAATAAAAAAAATAAATAGAATAAAAAGGAAAGATTTGATTGTTTGCGTCGAATAGGCTCAACTACTAAACCGATTTGAAAAATTCTTTCACTATTGGGAAGCTACACTATTCCCGGGTGACATAGGCTATATTACATCAATAAAATAGGGATCCTTACTAAAACTAAATTATATTTTAAATACCTATCTACCCGTGCGGAGCCGGTGCGAACCGCTAGTATTTAATAAATTCATCACCTGTCCATCCTGTTGGATCTGGTTAATATGATTTTGCCATTTCATCCTCGGACTGCCACGTCTTCGAGCACTATCCCTTTCTACCACCGACACAGTGAATAAAGCGATATTTCTATTCTCAACTATGAGTCGGATTGCCAATAATTGTCTTTTTACGATATCGCTAAAGCATGAAATATTATCACACGATTTTCTCTATTTCTTAAACTCGAAATTTTCAGAATCAGGGAAATTTCTCGCACAAAATGTGATGAGTAAATCTCGGAATAAAAGCTGATTATCACAAAGTAGTACCTACCTATAGTACCTATGGGGGAAGGGAGGGTAAGATGGAAGGAGTGGGTAAGATGGAAACTAACTATAAACCCAAAACTAGTGACATGTCGCCCGAGTCTTTTCGTACACAAACACACGCGGCCATGTTGACTTTACACACGAAGTTCAGTCCGGTTCGCATCACCCAGTGAAAAGTACTATTGTTTTGTTTATTCAATGTCGTATTGTTATAAAAACATTGGATTTTTGCAGTGAAATTGTCTGAAAAAGGTAAGAAATATTACTATTTTGTTTTGACAGTAGATATCTAGTAGGAATCGATAATATAAATTGATATTTACTATGAGAAAAAAAGTGAGGTAACAGATGCTTCGTTATGTTATTTTTAAAACCGGTGTATGGGCAAGTTGGAAATTTTAATTTAAGGGCAAGATGGAAGCTTTGCCATCATGCTCGAGTAAAATTATTTTATTTCTTTACTTTATTTTCTCTCTTTAATTGGGTATTTTTTCTTTCTAGATGGTCTCCAAATATAAAAAACAAAAAGAACAAAGAAAATCGAGGAAGCCTTAAAAGAAGATGTGTTTTGCCTGTTTTGTGCAGAACAATACGTGGAACCACCCACAGAAGATTGGCTACAATGTCCATCTTGTTGTGGCTGGGCATATGAGCTGTGTACTGATGCAGAAGATGGTTGTTTCTTATGTATTAATTGTATAATTTAAAGTTATCATATAGGTATATACATTTCATTTTGCCCCGTAAAAGCTTTCCATTTTGCCTTCAGGGTGAGGGCAAAATGGAATATTCCAGGGTTTTACTTCATGGGTCGTTACTGATTTTGGACCAAGTGCTCATTATTTTTAATTACAGAATTATATTCTTTATTAAGTTTACTCTCAATAGTGATTGAAATAAAAGATTAATTATAATATGCTGTTTTTTTTATTTTTTAAATATAAAGTTAGCCCTTCCATCTTGCCCTCCCTTCCCCTGTATTAAAAAATATTTGTGAACAAATTAAATAGCCTCATATTACTCGAAATGTAATACCTATATTTATATGTGCACCTAATATTAAACTATAATAATTATAATCCTATCTGAGAGACATCAAACACCTGGACTTATTATGTGTCAAGTATAATTATGTACGTAAGTAGTTACAGAGTGCAAGTGTAGAAAAGTATATAATCTTAGTAGGATCTACATTCAATATTCTTACACTAAATTACAACACTTACTATGGGTAAGCCATGTGACAAGTCGAGACGATACATTTGCCGTTTCCGGTAACTATAGCACATACATACATCTAACAGAATTATGAACTGCGTATAATACAAAACACCTTAATAAAAAAAAATCGAAGATAAAATAAATATCGTTTTTCATATGGCTCCGTTGATAAATTTTCATAAAATAACGTATTAAAATTTTATAAATATATACGTACCAGTAAAATACTTGTTATAATTAAAAACTAAACGATAAAATATTTACTGCAATTCACTGGTATCCATATAGCTTTTGTCGCAACTTAAATATAACTACAGGTAAGAGCCCTTGATAGGTAGGGAACTCGAAATTGTCACATGATTTTACGCAACCATTTTTCAACATTGATTATTAATTAATTGCAATATTTTCGTGATCGAGATGATATTTTTACTGTTTGTTTTTGATAATATCAAAATTTGAACATATTTTAATGTATTTTTAATAATAATAAAAAAAATAACCGAGAGATTCATGTAGAAATTATCGATTGAAAAACACCTTCCGAAATTTCATCACGACTAGCAGAGGTATTTTAAGACAATCATCTTAGAGGTTACATAAATGATGAAGTAAATTTTGCTCCAAGGATGCTTTAGAAAAAACCTATTTTTCTTAAATTTGGGTAATATTTAGCCGTATTTTTTTTAATATGCGAAAAAAATGGGATTTGTGACGTGCACATAAGAAAATATAATTTTTAGTTCGTCAAGTTCGAATAAGGAAAACATATTTAAAACAATTTTAATTGAATAATTTGTCATATGATTATAATAGCGTGATGTGTTATTTATATTTTGAAATTTTCATTTTAAATTTTCCGCTTGCGGGAAAGTTTTTATGAAAATTTCCGTAGAACTCAAAAATCGGGTTAGTTCGGCCAGCCGAGCCAAAGAGTCGGCACGCTGTTGAATCTGCGTCTGATTATTTATTTAAAATTATTAAAAAATAGAGATGGTTTTATGCTTGAAACTACATAATTACAGCACTAGATTACTTGATTTTTACCAAGGAAACATATTTTTATATGTGTCATCAAGTAATCCCTATATAAATGTTTTTTTTCATAAAAAAAAAACATTATAACTTAATATACCTAAATAATATTTATTTCCATGTCTGTCAAAATGCGAATCGACGAATACGAGAATGAGTGTTCAGTACTATAGATGAGGAGTTCACAAGTAAAGGCACACCGATCCATTTTTCACAAATATTTAACTATGAATGAAGTAAAATAAATCAGTGAAGTTGATATTTTCAACCGACGGTTCTCGGTGGAAATTCATGTTGAATTACTTACAAATAAATCACTTATTTATATTATATCCACTGTGACTTTTAATCAATAAAAAGTCACAGTTTAAACACTACAAATAAGTGTTTTATATAATTAATTCAAATAAATTAGTATTTTTTTATTTTTAATTTAATGTTGGTGAACTTGTTTGTGTACTTAATAAAACTGTAGATTGACCTCAGCATATCCGCCTATTTCTCTTTTTGCTTATTAGTTGCAACATATTTCTTTTCTAATGATAAACGCAAAGTGCCAGCTAATATCCAATTATTAAAAGATGAATACAGAAAATATGCTCTTAACACTAAATTACAGTTCGTATACCTTACAAAGACTATGATAAAATAATACAAATACATAGAAATATATCCGGTATCAGGGATCTAAATTGCTGCCGGTACCTACTCTGCAAAGAATTCACCAAATTTATTTAGGTATGCTGTTTTCTTAGTTTCAATGTTCTAGAGTTGATGTAGGTAACTTTGTGTATGAACTCCTCAGAATGACATTCACCGATGTCAATATTGTTGTCATAGCAACATTTTGTTATTTTTGTGAGTATTAGTATTAAATCAGAAATATACTAAATACACTGATTTATAGTTTTATTTTAATTTTTTCATTATTTAAAATGACGAAAGAGTCAATACGAATGTTAAGAAAAAATAAATTAGCTACATATTATTCACATGATCAAAATGAGTGAGTATATTATAATGGTTGATTTATATTATATCGTTTTTGACATATTTTTTTTTTTGTAACGTAACCTTTCCTAAAGTAATTATTAAAAATAAAATATTTTAATACGCGTGAGTAAGCAAACAATGCAGCATCACTCATATATTGGGTGCAATGCCAAAAAGAGAGAGAGAGAGAGAGAGTAAGCAAACAATGTTTCTGATAGAATAAATTAATAAATTCTTTATGTTTTATACTTTCCAGATTATCAGATGATTAGATGATTAGTGACATTAAAATGGTGATGGAGAATTACTAAGACTTGAATTATCATTTGCAAATGTAAGTACATAGTTCTTAACTGATATCCTGATATTTAGGTATATAGTAAAATCAGCACGTATTATCTTATTTTCATGTTACTATTTCAAATAAGCTGATATATGAATACACGCAACATGTTTGAATCTCGGATACATATGTATGTTTTAAAACAAGCTTTGGTACAATTATTATTATTTTATTTTATGTATTTATTCATGAAGCTATTCACTAGTTTGCGAATGATTTAAGTATTCCATAAATGTAATAAGTAATAATATAAAATTAGTTTGTGAATCAATAGTGAGAAAATGGTTTAATGTAAAAATATATCTCAGCATGCATTTGATTTTTAGATTATTATGAGTATTCGAAGTTTTCTAAATATGCATATTATATATTTACATATTTGCAGAAACCACTTTGCATGTATGGTTACTATGGAAACATATAATATTTATATTTTGACATTCCTTTTCCACGTGAAATTTTAGCACAAAGACATTGTACTTTAATAAGACTGTGCATTATTGGCCGGTTTCAATAATCTATCTATCCGCTCCTGTCGATTGAAATCTATTGTGTTCTATATTTTGAATCATACATTTCAATCGATAGTCACGGATAGATAGGTTATTGAAACCGGCCATAAGACACGATTACACATTAAATCACTTTATTGCTATAATTTTGTTTTATTTCGATGATGAAAAAATACTCTGCAAATATATGGACAGATTGTAAATTTATCCTTGGATTATGATGACTCAAATCTTTTTTTGTGATACTAAAGATGCATGAATCATTCTCTCCAAATCCCGGCCTTTTTGTTGTTTGCAATTTAATGGTGGAGTCAAAAATAATAAACAAGGGAAAAACATATTAAATATTCTTTAATACTTTTGCAGCACTGGTGCCACAGTCGCCGTTTCTTAAGGCAGCCATCATTGTCACTTAATTTGACGTCCCAGAAGAAAGAATAAATTATGGTCAACTCAATGCAGAATGGTGCAACAAATTATGGATAAACTCAAATATACCTACTTTACGTGTACTTTTTAAGGTGTATAATATAAATTATATAATTGTTGCAGAATAAAACTGAGTATTATTAAAAAAAAAGTATTTGAGTACTTTATTGGAAATATACCCACTTATACGCCCACATATATGTACATACAACAAGGTAGACATGTAAAGCTAATAAGCTTTTTTATGACCAATGATTTGATGAATCTATCTATACCCTCACGCCACATCCCATGTGGAGTAAGCAGAGAGAAGGGAGCGCCAATTAAGTAAACACCTACCATTATCCAGCAAAAATAATAATAGTCTACCTACCTACGTGTTTGCTATATTCATGTATAGGTATATGTAGGCCAATTTATAACTCTTGGGGCATGAATGCTCTCTCGCAGGTGGGCCTTGGTGACCTCTGGTGCATCAATTGCATTATACATGCCGTTTTTTCAATGGAGTGCACAATCTTGTTAAAAATTATGTCTTTGTACGCAATGATTTTTGTGTCATTTGGTGTCATAGATAATGAGTGAAATATACATCACGTACGTCGCATTTTTTATCTCCTTTTTCACTTACCGCAAAAAGAGAGACAGTGATTTTTTAATGTTCGTAGTTTTTCGGACATAATATTAACTATATTTACGTGTGTTAGTGACCAAGTGGTGTATAGATAATGAGTGAAATATACTTCATTTCTTTATCTCCCTTTTCACTTACCGCAAAAAGAGAGACAGTATTTTTTTAATGCTTCGTAGTTTATTGGTTCGTACGTAGTTTAAAAGTTAAAATTTGGAGTAAACACCTGTTTTTAGGCAATTTTTTGCATATAGTCGAACGATTTCAAATTAAATTCTGGCTGTGAAGTCCTGTTAAGGCAGGCGCCGTGACAGAGTAGTACAGATAATCACTGTTTTTTATTATTGCTTTATTCTTCAAAATATTTTTATCATAAGTGCTTCAAACAGAACACATAATATTATTAAACAATAATTAAAGAATAATTAAAAATTGATTCGTTACAGAGCCTGTCTTATAACACAACATCTACAATTTAGTGTGTGTATATTTTTATTTGCGATGTTAAATAATATCGCACATCAGAATTGAAACTTAAAAAAATACGTTGTAAAATATGTTTAAACCTTACTAATGTAAAAGGCTAAATGCCGTTGATGATAGAAATAAATAAATAAATATTGGTATAAAAATTGGTAGACTGTTAATAAATAACAAGAGAAAATAAACGTACACTTTAAATGTATTAAATTATGTAGAAATATCTGAAACAAACAGTAAGTACAATTATGAAGTCTGTTCACTAACTTAATCGCAGAACATTAACACACAAACGATGTGATTATTCATAAACTACTGAACATTTCACAGACACTTCACTCACATTAAAAGAACCTCCCTCATAATTTCGATGTACGTTCAATGTTTTCTACTATTTGATAATCACCTCTAGGTGTGTTGAAGGCGGGAAGGGGAGGTTATACAAAATAATTTGTGCATCACAATTATACCTAGTGTAAAGAGCATTTCAATTTGCTTCAACGACTGTATATAACAATATTCCAGTATATTGAATAATTAAAGGTAAACCACACCACAAGGTAGAATAATATGATACTATCTGGACCTCCGCCCAAAGGACATACCGAAGACTCATCGAGGAAGTGAAGTCTAGATTCTGGAGAGAGCAAATAAACATCAACAAAGATAATCCAAGGAAGCTTTGGCAAGACCTACAAGGAATCATGGAGACGGAAAAATTTACGACGCCTACAAACTTGAGAGCTGATCAGTTTAAGACTGCATTCCAGACGAAGCTCGACGAGATTTCTGCATCCCTTCCAAAGCACAACACCGTGGTCACACTTCCAACAACGTGCTCCAATAATCTTAGTACTTTCACACCTGCATCTGAAACAGAGCTCAGAAAAGCCATAGGAAATTCTCCCAACAAGCAATGTCAGCTTGATCCTGTACCCACCCAATTGTTAAAGGAAAATCTTGACCTCCTTCTGCCACTAATTTTACGTATATTTAATCTTTCTTTGACGCGTGGAATTGTGCCCTCACTTTGGAAAGTGTCGCATGTCATTCCTTTACTCAAAAAAAGAACACTTGATGCCGACGACGCAATCAACTACCGACCAATCTCTAATCTCCCATTTCTATCCAAGGTGCTTGAGCGTGTCATAGCGTCCCAGCTGACACCCTACCTCGAGAGTAACGATTTGTATCAAAAGCACCAATTCGCATACAGAAAACACCACTCCACCGAATCCGCGCTCACAAGACTGACATCTGACTTGATTGCGGGCGTTGCATCAGGAAACATCGGCCTGGTAACGGTCCTTGACATGAGCGCCGCTTTCGACACCGTAGAACATGAAATGCTCCTTCAATGTCTGGAGATTGAATACAACCTTAACGGAACCGTCTTAGAATGGCTACGCTCCTACCTGACCAACAGAAGGTGGTCTGTAAAAGTCGAATCTGGCTCAACTGATGAAGACGTTGTAACTCAAGGAGTTCCACAAGGATCAGTTCTTGGTCCTGTACTTTTCATTTTATACATAGGATGCATCGACCGCCTGCTGGAAGAGTGTGGCATGCGAAACTATGCATACGCTGACGATCGCGTCCTCGTAGGCTTCTGTAGTCCGGATCAAAGAGACAACTTGGTGGCTACCACTGTCCAGTGTGTGGCAAAACTCTCGAACTTAATGGCCCAGAGACGTCTTAAATTGAATCCAACTAAGACGGAATTTATGTGGGTTGCCTCTCCTGGACGGCAACATCTCTTAGACACCACACCAATCTCTGTCTCCGGCACTGACATAACACCATCGCGCACCATATCTGTTCTCGGCGTCCTACTGGATGGAGCACTCTCTATGGAGGCTCAAGTGTCAAGGACAGTGAGCACAGCCTTCTTTCGTATTCGCCAACTGTACCTAGTATCAAGACACTTATCTGTAGACGCAGTTAAGAGTCTAGTCGCCGCCTTCGTCATCTCTCGTCTAGACTATTGTAACATCATATGTACAGGACTGCCCCAGATCCTTCTGAATCGTCTCCAGATGGCCTTTAATGCTGCTGCCACGACCATCTATAGAGAGAACAAGCGCTGTCACATCACACCACTGCTTAAGGAGCTACACTGACTGAGAGTCCCAGAGAGAGTGGAGTTCAAACTGTGCCTCACGGTCCACAAAGCCTTGAACGGCACGGCACCTCAATGCCTCGCTGAACTCTGTCCCCTCGATGAAACTCTGAGGCGACCACTGCGATCAGCTTCCATCGCTGTCAACAAACTTGTGGAGCCCAACACGGCAAACACTTCCAAATTCGCAGAGAGGAGCTTTAGCGTTGCGGGGCCAACCGCCTGGAACCGATTGCCAGCGGACTTAAGACAGAACCAACCCACTGCAACGTTCAGGAGTAAGCTGAAAACACTGCTTTTCAAGAGAAGCCATGGCGCCCTTGAGATGGTCACGGATCATTTAACGGCGCCAAATACAAATTATCTTTATTATTATTATTATTATAATTCTATATACATATAATGTGATAACGACGACAATTATTGAGAATGTTATTTTTTATAAAGTTATGCAATGCGGAGCAATAATTCCACTCAACATTGCTCTACAAAATTGTGAGAATATATTATAATATTTTTTTTTTTTTTAATATGTAGATACCTACAGACAATTCATATACACTTCAAATATATACCTAAGTGTATGGATATGTATCTATACAATACATAATATTAAAAAAATATAATTTGGCGCCATCTGGGACGAACATTAAGGGTTTCTTCGTGCTAAATTTGCATATAAATTGAAATGTCTTGTATATTCAATGGTACGCAAATCAAGCACAGCGATAAAAACTTTTTGACTAATATTAAAGTGTCATTTTTAAGCACTGAATATGTTTAGGAATCAAATGTTATGCAGAGTAAATATCTTATAATATGTTACGGGTGGATTGCCAGAATAAAAAAATGTAACTAATAATAGGTACATAAAAAAATAGCATAAATTTAAATATAAACATATTTAAAAATCTATCTACAAATAGGTGATAATAATTTTCTTATATTATCGTGCAAAATGTCTACAGAAGCACAGGGGACCGATCTTTCATTATCATTTGGAGTAATATCGGGTAAATTAATTTGTTGGTCAGAGAACGTTTCGCTTATCAAATAATTCATATCTTTATTTTTGCTAAGTAGATGTAATTTGGTCGAGCAGTAGATAGTTAATGAGACAAAATTAATGACCACGTTTCCCACTACAAGTGTTCCTAACCCTCTAATAATTCTTAATGTCACCATTCATTTATTTCACCCATGTAAGAACAACACACTTTTCACATTCATTATCCTCATCACGCCAGTCTACGTACCTTTTTCATATTATAATTTATAATCAAATATGTATTCACTGTATCGGTATTTAGGTAGTAGAATTAAATAATGAAAAAAAAAAAATCTACTAGGTATATTGATTTTTATTGAGAGATTTCTTTTGAGTTTGAACACGTCCTTGAAAGATGTCTCTTGTCAGTAAAAAACAATATATAAAAAAAACTTATTTTTAATTTCCCCACAAATATGATATCTTTAAATTTGCGTCCACTAATCACACACAACAACCAAGTTAATGCGCCGATGTATTGATGAATTTACATTACTTAGTGTGTTGAGTAAGAGAAATAGACGTGCGTGTATGAGAAGTTTATGAATGTCGAAGAAGCGAAAGAAGTATGTAAGGAAAGAACTGTAAGGCATTCCATCCTCTCTGCTTACCGTATTTGAGATACGGCGTAAGGATAGAGTACAGCATAAGTAACTCATCCACTGCCGTTAGCTATTATAATGGTTGGATGAACTCTTGAAGAATTGAAGTTCACGTACGTAGCGGTAAGAGAATATTTTCTTGTAATTCATAAAAGCTATCCTAATGTGTGCAAACAGGCTATAATACTAAAAAAATAGTATTTTATTTGAAGTTTATCGAATTTCTAATGAAAAAATTCGCCGGTTCTCGTACTGAATCGTTTCGGTTTAACTATCTAATGCGTGTATATAAAATGCAACGGTAGACAAAACGGATAAATAAATTTTCTACTCAATATACAATTAGGCGTTCGTTAAATAATAATTTGTACCTAATAAAGTAACATTATTTTTTTATTAAATAATTAACAAACAGGGTGGTGTATGTTATCATACTCATTAGTAGGTTTATTCATCACAATAATATTATCATATCAATGTTGTTCTAAATAATCCCATCAGCAAACTTTCTAAACAGATTGCGGTGTCCTGTGTATAATGAGCATAATGAAGACAAATGTTACCATGCACAAGTCAGCGAAATTCCTGAAATGCCAGAAGGCGAGAACGATGAAAGGACGTATTGTGGTGGTAGAATAGAGAATAAGAAGGAAGGAAGGAAGAAGGGTAGACGTTGTGGTATCTATCTGCATACTTTACACCAATGTGGCCACAGTAATGTAATTAAAAGGAAACCCCGCTCAAATTATCATAAATCATCTCCGCGCCCCATTTTCACAAAGAATAGGGCGAGAGACGTCATTCAGTTAAACAAGGATGCCGCACCAAAACAATTTCCTGCAAAGTCAACTGGTGCTCGACTTTTATTAAACGGACAAGTAGGTCCTATCTCATATATGGGTAGGTACCTTTTAATTCAAAATAGAGTTCGTTGTTAAGCCATTTAAAATTAATTATTTCCCAAGACATGAATATGTTTGTACATCGGTACCTATAATCCAACCATATACAGATAGATATCATGACGGCATCTCTTACAAGTGGATTGGTCATTATAAACAATAATTAGTTCGGCGACAACATTTAGAGTCAAATTTTATATATACTTACTTACTTGCTACTAGGGAATCCAATCCCGCAAAAGCGGGATCCCGTAAATGCGGGATCCCGCACTTTTTTTGCGGGATCAGAAATGCGGGATTACTGATGCGGGATCCCGCACGCTTGCGGGACTGAAGAAAATATTTAAGAATGGGCTCAGACGACGTTCTGATTATTTATTAAACCCAGCACAGCCTCAATGGTAAGTTAATTAACTACTTTGCCTTGGATCTCGTGACTTTTCTATATAATTTGTATGGAAAATAATTAGAGTTTCCTAAATCTAGATGTGATCGCAGCAACAACCGATGGTGCAGCAGTCATGAAGAAAGTTGGGAGATTATTATCAGCGCACCACCAGTTATGCTTTGCACATGGGTTGCAACTCGCTGTTCTTGAAGCAATAGAAATGCAATCAGAGACAAGAAGGAGAAAAAAAGTCAAGTTGAAATACTCGAAAATAGACCGGATGTTGGGAGTGATAATGAAAATGAAGATGATGATGACGAGAAAGGTGACTTTTCGGTAGAGGAAGACATTCAAGAAGGAGATTTGCTACCACAATGCAGGTAGATAAGTATTGTCAGACCAATAGATTTTTCAATGAAAATCATTATAACTTATACCATTTTTTGTTTTTACTGATTCAAAAAGTCAGGAAAATTGTCAAGCTTTTTAGTTCGAAATCTCCAGTAACAAATGATCTTCTGCAAAGAATTACAGCTGATCCTAGATTGCCGAACGCGCTGGAACAGTCTCGCACCAATGTGATCGAGGTTCATCCAAGTCAAACAGTACATACTTAAAGCACTTATTGATCTTAAACTGACATATTCTTCATTTTCATTCACTGATGAAGAATTTATAACATTGAGTAAAATTGAACGAGCTTTAGAGCCAGTGAAGCTTGCTGTAAATGTCTTATGCCGCGAGGACGCAACATTAGTTTCTGCAGGAACCACATTGCGTTTCATGATAAGAAAACTGGATCGACAAAATACCAGGTTAAGCCAGGAACTTGAAGTGTCCGATAAAATAACGCAGCACATCAATGAATGTCGTGTTGCTGTGCTTAGAAAATCCTAACAAATATCAAGAAAAAGATTCAGGATCTACAAATGTGGTGGACGGTCCATTCTTTCATCCAAGCAAAGTTGCACTTCGAACTGAAATGAAGTGTTTAATTGAGAGACTGTTGTCAGACACGCAGGTACAACCTGAAACTTACTCAAAACCAACAAGTTGATGACCATGGCGATGAATAAGTCACGCCTTTATGGAATCTATTAAATGATGAGCCTTCGCCTATACTAGAAGATGAATTAGAGCACAGTCTCCGTACAGAATGGATAGCCAAGTAACATGAAGTCAACTCTACCTAATAGCGTGGAAGCTGAACGTGCTTTTTTCGCTGCTAGCTATTTATGCAACAAGATTAGATCAAATCTAAAAGATGAAACGTTAGGTACTTATCATTTCTTCGATAGTATTATTTATCAGAAAAAAGCTATTTTTTGTGCCTCTAAAAGTCGAAACTAATAAATATGTTCAATTGCTCATACAAATTACAAATCTATAAGGTGAAATGTTGACTTATATTGTTCCTTATAAGAAGCTGATTATTTATACCTCTAAAACATCATTATTTCCACTTGTTAATTAGTAATATGAGTAAAAAAGCTGCATAATAATAAAAAAAAAACTAAAATTTACTCGTCTTTATTTGATATATATATTTAAATAACTAAGTATCTACTAGAAACAGTTTTTTTTATTAAAAAATCTCAATCCCGCAAATCCCGCGGGATCCGCGGGACTGATGACCTCAATCCCGCAGTCTTGCGGGATCGCGATTTTGATGCGGGATTGGATTCCCTACTTGCTACTTATAGCTGCATGGATTACAAACCCTTACAAAACGAATCAAATGTTTCATATAAATTCTATACGTTCAATAATATTACGAAAATATCATTTTTTGCTGATTTAATGAGATAAAAATACCTACTGTGTTTTTCGAACCAACGTAACACCCACCCCTAATTGGCGAATGTATGTATTGAATAACTGTAATTATTGACGAAATTCAAATAGGCAGCTCCTCCCTCTCCCTCTCTAGCACGCGCTTAAGTAGTATCTCCTTCTCCCTTCCGCGATCTCCAAAAGAACATTAAGCAACTTATAAAAGTAAAGTATGGTATTCTATTCTATTCTATTTTTCTCAAGGCCATCCACTCGTCCATACAGTATGGTATGTAAGTATAATGGTAATATCACGCAATCTATAAATAATCAAATAATAATGTTCTCCGTATTATTGTCACCTGATGGGTAGGATATAAATTTATTATTTGTATAATTCCTAATTTGTTTTAGCAACGAACATAATCGTCAATATATATCTTATAAATTTAATTTTCAAATTTACGTACTAAACTTTCACCGGGCTATACTCGCCCAATTC
This sequence comes from Athripsodes cinereus, assembly GCA_947579605.1. Lineage (NCBI taxonomy): Eukaryota > Metazoa > Arthropoda > Insecta > Trichoptera > Leptoceridae > Athripsodes > Athripsodes cinereus. The sequence continues at coordinate 13,464,120 of OX388313.1, read as the reverse complement.
AAGGAATTTGCGTTCCATTGACCTGACCATTACAAGATGAGGTACCTATTTGAAATAAAAACCCACTAAATGCCGTACTTTCTTTTTTAGAAGCGAGAAAAACAGCAAAAAAGAGTGTATGAAAAAAATATGAATGAGATAAAAAATACGTTTTTTACGTCAGTTTGAAAGGGTAAGAAAATATTCTTTACCGCCAAAATTGTGTATCATAATATTATAATGCCATATTAAAATTAATTAAGAAAATATCGATAATTTATTTCGAGTAAAAGTATCATTATAAATGTATGTTACATAAAATAGTTTAATTTGTGTTTTTTTAATACTTTTGCAACATGTTTTACGCGAATTAACCAATATTTAAATAATTTGAACGTGTTAAATGAAGATTCAGTATGTTTTTTCGTTAGCAGCAACATAGGCTGTATAAATTCAACCAATCACGATGCGCCATAACATGACATTAGAAACTTGAGCGACGCCGGCGAGGCGAAATAATATTTTGACAAAAGAGTTTGTGAAAGTTTGTATTCCATACAAAATTATTTGTTTAATTACAATTAACAAACAACAAATTTGCTTTCAAAGTTTAATAACAAAATATGCGTTGGTACATAATTGTTGTGTACAGTGTGAATTGAGCAAAGTGAACACCAAACCATCAAAATTAACAAATATTTTTGGATATAAGGTAGGGCAGAAACTTTGACTCTAACCAAGTCGACTATCAAGAAACTCCGTGTATCTCAAAGGAAGCATGAAAGAGCGATGCTACAAATAAAACTCTGATCGCATTAGAAACACGGAGATATGTAGAAGATCGGGAGTTACGGATGTTGTCGAAAGAGAAGCAAGGTTGAAGTGGTCATGGGCAGGGCATGTTGCTAGACTTAAAGATCAAAGATGGACAAAAAGAGTAGTGGAGTGCAGACCTCGTGAAGATAAAAGGAGTAGAGGAAGACTTCCAACACGTTGGTTAGACGACATTAGAAGAATCACTGGTGCTTGGTTGCAGAAAGCCCAGGACAGAGATGCCTGGAGACATATGGGGGAGGCTTATGTTCAGCAGTGGACAGGAATAGCTAATAGTAAGTAAGTAAATAATAATGTAACTATGTGTACACATTCATGTATAATCAATAGATATAATATATTATGATACTAAAGTTTCTACGGACACAAAGAAATATTTGAGGTTATGTTTTAAAAACACAATAAAATATAATATTTGTGATATGAGTCAGTTTTATTTTAAAACATTACTCAAAATATGAAGTACTTACAAACTGAAATTATACAATTACATTCTGAAGTGATGTGTTATTTATGTTGAAGCTAGCCATTCAAAATACCGTGATATTATTTTATTGATATTAAAAATATTAAGTTTGTAGATGCGACATTGTGAAAAATCATAACATATTGTATTTAATAGTGAGTAATTTACAACTAAATACTAAAACTATGTTTGTTTTTAGCTTTTAACAGAAATAATACAAAGTGCACAATAATAAACTATTGATAAGAACGTTTTTGATGTTAAAGAAATCATAAATAGTAAGACAACTACCTATTTTCATTTCCATGATAACGACATTTGAGCGCTAGGAAGAGGTTATTTACATAATTAGTGCAAAAGCACACCGAATGTAGGAGTCTGGTTTCTGCCTTGTGCTTCTATGAGAGCATTGAGAGAAGTGTTTCATTTTAATAAAGGTAATAATTTATTTATTTATTTGTTAATTGAAATACAACAGCACATAATACATACCTATATAATTAACTTAAATCATAGTAAAAAATAAAATAAAGCCAAATACAAATTTTTATACAAACTTAATTTATAAGGCACTTAATACATACATTGCATACATATTTATATATATACAAGAAAATAAAACCAGTTAATAGGAATAAATAATCTATAAAAATATAACACTGCAAACAAAATACATGAAGCGTACATTTCTAATAAAATGTACCAAGATTGTTATAAGTGAACTATCACTAAATGAACAATAATTTTCATAAAATCTGTAATGTTGCTCTGTGTATATAGTTGATACAAAAAAATATTGCTGCCTAAATAAAATAATTTTTAATTACACATACTTACTGTTTTTTTTCAACTTAAATATATGATTCCCGTACAACGCCGGGTATTTAAGCTAGTAATTTATAAGGTTTCTTATCTGAAGCGATATGGAGCGATGGAGCCCATAACAAGATGAAAAGCGATAGGAATTATGGCAAGTGAGGCTTACTTTTATTTATAATACTTCATATTCCAATAAAAAAAATAGTCATGATATAGATATAAAGACAATTTTTGAAGTCGTATTAATTCATTAAATAAAGACAAAATGAATAAAATTGCTCGACTCGTCTATCTAGTTACCTATAACAAAATGGTCTACCATCCTGCATAAAGTATTTTGATATAAATTATCTACAGCGAGTATTTGAGAATATCTAGACAAAATCAGTTCAATAGGGGAACAGCTGTGACCCATTCTTACGGCCCTTCAGCAAATTTATATCCTAAACAAAAGTAGCGAACACTACGAGGGTGAGGGGATGTATTCCCTAAGGAACTCTATGTAGGATGTTTCCTCTCATACTTGCGAGTCATGAAGCTATAATATTATGTTATGATCGATATTAGATTTGTAAAATTTTCTGACAAAATCAATATCGAAGAAGTTTGTGGACAACAAGGAGTTTGGGAATACCTTAAAATAAAAAGTAGGTACTGCTTACAATAACTAGTATTTATTAATATAGGTGAAAAATTTACTAACGAATCTAAAAGATACTAAAACAGGAAAATATAACTCAAATATTCAGATTATTCGAAAATGTGAAAATTGATCTACCTACCTATGAAACTATGTAAGTATGTACAATGAAAAGTGTGTTAAGAAACGTGACGCAAGTTATACTACAGTAGTAGGTATCAAAATATCAAGTCGTGTGCGTTGTTCCAATTATATCTCAAAATCAACGTGATGAACACAAGAACAACATTCAAGGCAAGGCAACATTGTAATATATATATATACCTATTATGGAGATCACTTACAAATAAATACCCGGGACCTCGTGAATCAAAGGCAAGAGTATTACCTCTGCGCCACACCGTCCTACAAACTCATTGTTTTTATAAATATACGAACTTATATAAGAAGATCGAAATATTTAAATTAGATATTGTATACTTACTTAATCATTAACATACTTGAGGATATTTTTCACGGTATGAAATTGTGTTAAACTCACGATATATCCCAAATTTTGGATCAAATACTTTGTTTGTTCCCAAAGGGCTCAAATCATTCGATAACGGGTGGATTGCCAAAAAATGAAAAAAAAACCCAAATTTATTTTAATCAGTAGTAAGTGGGTACATACCTGTAAAAATAAAAAGGTGTGTCAGTAACCTTATACAATCAACTAGTAAAACCTTACACAAAATAAAGAAAAATACCAGACAAGACGGCGCGGCGCCAAAACCAATCCGCCATTTCGTAGCAGTTCGGAACTTATTATACCTACTTCTGAAAGATATACCTACCTAATATTATCTAACGTAACTACGTATCTACATTATTATAATGCGTGAACATAAGAACAACAATAATAAGTGTACTATGTAACGAAACAAAGGGATATAAAATAACGTATATTAAATGTTTAACCTAAAAACATCATTTTATCAGAAACTTAAATTCACATCACCAGACTCACGGATATGAGTTTTTCTATAATTGAGAAATTTATATGTAGGTGAGTACGCGACACGCGTATATTGTGATCATACTTGTGAAAATATGTTGACAAGCTAAATAATATTTGTACATTTAAATAATATTTACGTTATGCATTATACTTCAACACTATAGGTGGTATACGAGATAGATTCCTACCCCTCTCTCACGATACATGCGTATTACTTATTACTGTGAGCATATTTGGGGCGTATTTGGTTTTTAGGGTTGACTGGAAGACGTTGCCCAGCAACAAGTCTCCTTTTGGCCTAATTTTGTTCATTGTCAAGCTTTTGAAATGTCGAATGTTATTGTTTATGTATTTGTGTAAGATTATGGCCAATAAAGATTTATTTATTTGTTATTTATTTGGGTTTATCACAAAACCAGATTCATTAAGAAAATACTGTAAAACACAAGAATAATAGTATTTTAAGGTCGACATACCATCACGTTCAGAAGCAGGAATAGTATATATGTACGAGTATTTATGTATATGGATATGCGAAGGTAGGGATTTAATTGATAATCAAAAACCAATAATAACCTGACGGGGCAATAGAACATTTCTTTGATATGGGTAACTTTAGTTACAATATAAAATATGCTGTGAAAATGTTCTCATACCCATTAAGTACATAAGATTACAACGACGTGATAAAAACTACAAAAAAGCATTTTATTTCTTCCTTTAGACATAGGAATGTCCATAAAAGCTAAATTGTTAAAAGCGCTTCTTAGCACGCTCATACTCTCAAATATGTAATATACTCATACCAACATAGTTTGATTGCTTTTAACATTGTTATGGTGTCGTTTATATCAAGTACAGATAGCTATACCTATCTGTCTATATTAATTAGGTGCATAGTGTCTGTATCATGTTCAAGAATGAATTCTATGTATTAATATTTTCAAATGATCATAAAAATGCAAATCATTTGCTGTACCTATTACCTACAATAATATTATGAAATTTGCAACACAAAAATGTAAGTCCACTGCAAAATATATGCATTTTCTTTATAGAGATTATTGATAGTTCTTTTTAGATTTAGATAACATGAAATAATAATTAAACTACTAGAACACGTGCAAGGAGAAGTAATACATCTACTCGAGGGTATACAACCAAAATGCACTAAGTCAGTCTAGCGCTACAAAAGTTTTCAAAAACTATTCAAGTAATTAACATATTTCCTATGTTTAAATTTGTTTGCAAAGCCTAAAAGTCACTTACCAATATCATCTTAATTAAAGTTCAAATAATACATGACGAATTTGTATTGATCTAAACACTTTTTTTTTCATTTAATTGCCACCATGTCATCTCAAAACTGAAATGACTTAGTGCATTTTGGTTGTATACCCTCGTACTAATCGGGCTGCCTCCAGATTTGGTTGTTGCTGGGTGTGTAAATTCTTTTAAAAATGGACTTGACAGATGGCAGTAACATCATGGGCTCATTCAAGCATAGCAGCTTTACTGTCTGCTTGATATTTTATTCGTGAACAAGGGGTCCACGGTTCGATCCCAGGTGCCGGCAAACTCCCCTTTCATGACACAAGCTTTAAGCTTACTGTGAAAGGTGTGTAAGGTTGTAAAGTAAAAAAGAAATTTAGATAACAAATTCCAATGATAACACAACCTATTGAGAAATAACAAACAAACCCGTCTCTAATGTTTACAATCATCTAAATGAAACCTAACACAACCGTTTCCCAATTTAATAATATTAATTTAGTGTCGGACTGGCACTATGACATGATTTGGAAAGTGTTTAAACCAAAACTATAGGTAGTAGGTATAATAATATTACAATGTGTTGTATAATCATCTATGGACATAACAACATATACCTACACTACATACATCCGAATCCAAACTAAACGAAGTACAAGTTAATCTCATTCACAATACTTCGTGAATAACTGAACTAAAACCAGTTATAGTGTGCGTTTACAATAAGCATTCGTCAGTTATCATAACTTCTACTAACATAATAGTACCTACATAAATATGATGTATACCTAAATGCTTACCACTAGATGTGTCGAGACTACAAATGTTAACATATATTATACATACAAGAATGAAATTTTATAAAAAGGAACACGTAAACGTAAGAAGTGTGGTGTACGAGTAGGTACATACGTATAATGTATACTGCGCTAATATGTATACTTATTGCACGCTTACATACTTACTACGTTTATGCCAAACTTAAATTTGATTGGTCTAACATGGAACCTGTGTTTTTTTTTATTTACCGCAGACCCACGCTATTTCGACGTTTGGTCATGGTTTCGCTCCAAAAATCTGTCGAATTGTACAAATACAAAAGCGGCACAAAAGCGAAACATCAGAGACTGCGAAAAAACAGGCGGAGATGTGAATGCTTATTTCGTAATCTATGGCGAAACGGTGCTAGAAAGAGATAGATGTATAGAAAACAGTATGTATTTGAGCATGCCATCTCGCTCTTGCGTACGACGCACACGAACTGACAGATTTAAGCGGAGCCGCTTTCTCGATTCCGCCGCGGAGGTGTGCTAACGGCGATAATAATCATAAATGAAATAACAAAATAAATAACTTGCATGACTATTTCATGCAGCTGCTCTGCTGGCTACTCCACTTGTGGGATATGCCGAGGTGGTATATTAGTAGAAGTAAATTCTTACAAAAATATTAATACATAATGTTGTCCCTGATGGTATTTTAAGCTATTCTGCATAATATAGGTAATGTAAAGATTTCAGAAAATTCATATACCCAAATAAATTAGAAAATATCATCACAAGCTTCACTAAATAACAATATTACAACAATCAAATGAATCTTCAAAGAAATATGTAAGTTATATACTTATGTAAAGTACTTCGATAAAAAATATCAACACTTGCCGCTGTTGCAAGAACTATAAAAAATACCTACTCAAACATTACAAAAATCGTTAATCAAACTAAAACAACGGCTTCCAGACCTCCTAAACAATAAGATAAGAGTCATAAACAAATATGAAGATAGTGCACGCATATTGCTCCATCATCTCACGCCTATACCTACTACGTCGTGCCATGAAGTAATTGAAGTAGGCGTAAGGATGAAAAGACCGGAGAGTAGAAACCAATAGCTAATGTGGAGAGAACGAGAAGACGCCAAATACCAAACTACCGTAGGAAGGAAGTTACGATAGCGAGTGATCCACATTTAGAAGGTATGTACAGAAATATGAGGTATTATTAGATCTATCTATCTATCTATCTATACCCTCACGCCGTGTCCCAGGTGGGGTAGGCAGAGAGAACGGAACGCCATGTCGCTCTATCCTTACATACTTCTTTCGCTTCCTCTAGATACAATCCGCAAATAACAAACCAAGTTCCGCATTATACGTGAGATCTTTTACGGAATAAAATAAGGAACGTTACGACTTACAATGTGATATTATTATGCAGGCTTCTGAAAAAGAAGCTCCATATTTATGAAATTTCTCACAACATACATACACTTGTATAAATGAATACAATGACACGTATTTACTATATAGACTAGTTATAACCAACTATAATAATAATATATGCTCTTGCACGTATTACCAGTTTATTGCAGTTACGTACATGTGCACATATAAAATGCATACATTATGATTCGACATTTTCCGTACCCGGCGCTAGCTCTAATGTCATTATAGTTACAAAGAACTGGTAAGCTACGTAGGTGTAACTTTTAATAGGTATATAGAAGAATAGTGCTAGCAAATGGGAAACAAGGAAGAACGCGAGTGGCGATGTGACTCAACATACCTATGCATACTGCAATGAGAAGGGAATTATTTATACGGGCAACCGAATAAACAAATGGTCGACCAACAACGAACTGACTCTAACTGTGCGACTAAAAAACTATTAGGTATAAGTTGGTGGACAATATCGAAGAACATAGTCTGATAGAAAATGCTATTCAGCTGCTGGCCACCATTGTTTTCACAGTATTGTTGGTTTTGTAAACGCGTAGTTTCAATAAAATGCAGTTCGTTTTGAATATTTATCATTGTCTAACAAATTTCGATTTATTTGCTCGCTACAATGCTGTCATCTAAATAGTTATAATATGGTCACATAAACTGTATAAATATTATATCGTCGGATACATTTAGTCACCCAGTCACTAATTCTGTATGCTAATTACAGTATTTTTTGCAACACGAAATTAAAATTTTCTATCACTCCTTTAAATAATATCGCAATGGGAGTGTGCACCAGTAATTCTTAATTAGGATCATTGACCTAAAACAGTTGTCTACAACCCAAAGCAAAATTTGTGAAATATTCCCTAAAAAACTGAGGACAACGTTAAATATTTCAAATTTAACGTTCATAAAATAAATACCTTTATGATCTTCTGGCAACGGGAGGAGGGGGAAAGATTAGAAATTTTAGTGTAAGGAAAATCGTCAAATTCTGGGAATCAGAGACCTAAAAAACGTCTTCAAAGGTAAACAATTAATGTCTCCCTCTCAGCGAACCACGATAAAATTATAAGACGTTGACCTGTCTGCAGAGATTATAAGGTTGGAGACTACTGACTTATAACGTAGAACTAATTTTCTTAAATAACAAGTTCCATGAATAATATTTATAATAGGTAATATGCTGTTTCACTCCATAACATTAAGATCATAGAGTAAGTTAGTTGACATTTGATTAAGATGCTTGCGGTCTCTTTCCTACTAATATTTTTGTATAGCACATCCTATATACCTGACAGGGCCATAAAAGGACCCCTACAATAATAAAACAATCAATTTCTTTCAAATCTACAACACACAAATTATTATGAACCAATTTATTGTGCAGATATTCTACCTGTATGAACATAATACAGTATATAGATATGTGTTGTATGAACACTGTTTGGGAATTAAGTATGTGTTGAATGAACACTGTTCAACAAATAAATTATTGTAAGAATAATTTATTCAGTAAAAAGTGATTGATATAATGTAAGAAAATGAAGTTCAGAAGTTGTATGGCAGATGGTTGGCAGCTGAGTGTTGTTGTTGTACTTCTTTGTTTTGTTCTCTTCTATAAACATTTAAATAAAGAAGCATTCAAATAAATATAGGTGAAATTGGGTAGGTGCGTGACTAGTCGCCACAAGTATAAGGGCATTTTCAGATTTTTTTGCTATGAGTATAACGTACGCGTCTCGAGAATTCAAAATTGTTTCTTAAATGACCAATTATTTCAGTTTTGCCCGAAATCACAATTATTGATAAAATGATGATTTTTTTCTTAGTTAAGCATAAAAATAACAGGTAACTATTTAAATTTTGCAAGTTAATGTGTAAATCAATAACACGGAATGACATATTTCAACATGTCTTCAGCGTACCTCTCAACTTTAACAACAAAATTATATTTGTCTGCCCATTATATTCACAGGTTTTATGACTTCATTTAAAACTTGATTGTCTCTAAATTCAGTAAAGTCCCATAAAATATCATAAAGCAAACCAGAAATATGTTAAATATGTATTTTTTTCCTGTCCTTCAAATCACAAAAAGTGGAATTCCTATTACGTCACGGCCATTCTAAACCTCTGTTTTACTTATTTTGGTCAAATCGAGTGTCGATTATAATTAATGGCAACGTTATATTAGTCTATGAATGCCGTTATATTGTGTAAAAATGTCGGTTGTGCAGATTCTTGTGACGGAACTGGTCCACGTAGTTGCTCACTAAAATTGGTGTTCCATTACGAACGCAGATTTCTAAGGTAAGTTAAGAGTTTTATTTGTTTCTTTTGGACTCTAATTACATATTAAATATTGTTCATTTTGAATTTCAAGTCGAATCCATCTTTATATTCACTAACAAGGTGTAAACATGTGGATGAACAGAGATCGATACTAATACGTCACGTCCATTACGTAACGTTATGTATTGGTGGAAAAAAACTGTCACGTAATGGAATTGTAAAGCCTAGCTTACATTGAATATTTTAATCTTCCGACTTTATTAAAAGATGTTAATAATTATTATGATGGCTTTATGATGTCCAATATATTTATTATTATGAAAACAGTTCAAGTGATTGCTAGTAAATCATAATTCAGTACGTCAGGCCAATCAAGTGTAACAAAAACGACAAATGCTACCCCCGATTCTATTTCATTTTTAGTGTGCACTAAGTAAAATAGTAACGTTCCAATTTTAGTTAGTCCATAGTGGTATTCTATAAACCAGGCATGGGCAAACTGCGGCCCGCGGGCCGCATGTGGCCCGCCGTGTATTTCCTGCGGCCCGAGAGTAATATAATATTTTAAAAAATGATCACGTTTTTATCTTCAACGATTTTTTCAACAAAGATTGAAAATAAATTAAAAATAATAGTCGGTACAAATACCCGTTACATATTTAGAAAAAGGTACTGTGAGAAAATTTTCTTTAAGAAAACCGAGGAATTTGTAATATTCCGAATTCCTATACCATTTTGAAAATTTAGCGACGGGGGAAGGGGGGGGGGGGAAATTTTAATATGAAACAGAATTGTGAAAAGTAAGATTTGTTGCAAAAGGTTGCCGACCCCTGGTGTAGGTAGATATAAAAATTATATTTTACTTGCGGTCCGCCGATAATTATGAATTTCTGAATTTGGCCCTTCATCCGAAAAGTTTGCCCCCCCTGCTATAAAGTATAAAATTGTTCTTAATTTGACTTATATATAAATTAGTTCATTTTGGTATTCTATGACAGTATTTTAGTCAATTTTAGTGTAGTTTATGTCAAAACGTTAAATATTATTTTGGATTTAATTGTTATTATTTTTTTCTCTTAATTAACATGTAAAAGGCGAAAGCCGTGAATATGCATAAATAAAATATATAAAAAAAAAAACAAAAAAATTATCTCGGATTTTCGACTGATATAATTAATGAATATTATTACCATGCGACGTTAGCTTTACTTTTCCATTACGTAACGAGATACTTCCTATTACGTTACTGTCCTATTATATCTCCGACTATTTTTTTTAGATTTTATTCCAACAACTGATACAACTGTATTATTGTAATATATAAAATATAGTATGTGAACTGAATTGTTGTTGGAAAGTGCAAATCACCAACAATTTGCCATAATTAGTGTAGAATATAAGAAAACTCATTACTGTATAGTACAAAACGTAACGTAATGGACCAATTGGACAGAAAATGTGACATTTTACGTTATTTTCCTAATAAAATTATATATTTTCTTAAAGAATGTTGTGATTATAACTATATTAAATACTTTCGACAACTATTCACTAAAATGTTTTTATTTAAAACCCCGTTGAATTGTGTGATGTAATGGAAATTTCTTCAGATATTGCTTCACGAAAACGCATTTCCTGACAAAAAGAAAACACAAAACTTAAAAGTAATTGATTTCTCACGTCCGTTACTGTTGTATATATATTTTAAATACAAAATCAGGCATAATTTGTTACACATATTTTTTTAGGTTCCACTACGTAACGAAGCAAAAAAATTTGAAAATGCCCATAAACAAACTTTGGTGATAGGCGAACATTGATTAATAAAGGTGCACTTTTAATAAAATATATTATAGAGTAGTATATTATTATAGACTATTATTACTTACTCTATATAGACAGTCAATTTATTTTTGTATCGACAGTAACATACTTTTATAAAAAATGTATATAAAATGACTAATAGGGACATAAGGAAGATATGTACTCAGATATCTTTTTGAACCAACGCTCTCTTAAGACTGGTTGATTTCAAATTATATTGGTCACAAGATTTTGTTGGTCACATTACCTGTAAAATACCTAATTATGTAAGTATGTACTAAAAAATACTGTTGGGAGTATCTTTGTAATATATTTATGTCAGTAAATAATAATATATCCAGTAAAGAGGTTAGAAGGTTCATATAAAATTATCAAAATATCAATTATTTACAAAATGCGCTAAGTGCATTACGTGATTATTTTCTTATCTTTCTGATAACAATATTTGAACAATTTAAGAACATTATTATACAGTTTATACACTGTCGATGAATGTAAATAAATACAGATTTATAACAATTTAGATACAAGTTCCACTCGATATCAGCATATCATACCATAATCAGTGGCTCTAATACAATTTTAGAAAATAATACAAAAGGCGTACATATTGTCTAGATACCTGGCAGTGGCGTGCTTGCCATACATACAAAAGAGTACCGCATGTCCGAAGATTAAATCTAAAAGTTACTTCTACTACTATACTCTCACGCCGTGTCCCAATTGAGGCAGGCAAAGAGAACGGAAGCCATATGGATCTATCCTTACGTACTTCTTTCGCTTTTTTTATATTCATACAATTTCTCAAACACACTACTGTCCTTGAGAATTTGATCCACGTGATCAAACCACATGGTTCTCAGACGCCCGCGCTTTCTCACACCCCTTCTTTCAGTCTTCTAACTTAAAATTCATCTAATCTAAAACAATCAATCTAAAATTTATGAAAGAATAGAAGCAAAATCCTAGATTGCAAATTAAAATTTATTCAAACTTGACACCAAACGCATCTATTTCAAACTTCATTTCAACTAAAAGCACAGAGAAATAATACCCTCATGAAAATTAAAATAAATTTGATTTTGCCTCAAAGCGTTCCTGTTACAAACTTCAAATCAATCTTCAGAGAGAAATGCCAACGACCCCTAAAACTATTTTTAAATCCTGCCAATGTACAGCCTAAACCGTAGACATGTTTAAATGAAAGAGTTTCTGTATTGGTTCAGAATAGGTACCTTGTACTTATGTAACGCCTTTGGCGCCACGCTGCGCCGCGACTAGAAGAGGATTTTCTCGAGTCCATTTGTGTTATCTGATCGGGATACGCTAATATCCTGTCAGAGGTAATCATGGCGTGATTATAACCGGGAATCCCTACTAAAAACTTTGTTTTAAGCGAAGGTATATCGCAAAAAAGTGCTATAAAAAAAGAAAACTTCATCTGATACTTAATGTCCTTGCAACATAGCTAATAAATATTTCTGCGTCTCGTATTCGATTCAAACGTGCGAATCTACAATTAGGTAACCTATAAAAAACAAATAATATCAAAATTAAACAATTAGATATTTCAAAATACAGCTATACTCATAAATCTTTTGGTTAGTTGGAGACTTCGAAATGACAAAATATAATTTGCTCCAACTCATTTTGAAGGGAAAAATTGAGGGTAGTCGCGGTGTGAGAAGGCGGCAGATATCCTGGCTGAAAAATATCCGAGACTAGACCGGAGTCCAGAGGGTAGGTATAAAAGCTGTTCCGGTTAGCGCAGGACAGAGAAGCCTACGCCTGGGTGATAACCAACGTCGGGGGGACCTGACATGGCACTTTAAGAAGAAAAAGAGAGTTGAAAAATATCGCGCCTCTGCGATAAACTCCTTTGTAAACTGATAATTGTATTTGATATTCTCATTAGGTCATTTGAAACAAGCGTTTCTTTCTACTATCGATTATTAATCACGAGAGAGACGTCTTTTTAAAGATAAGTCCTGTCCTGACATATATCGTGATCAATAATCTGTAGCAGAAAGAAATGCTTCTTTCTACTATCGATTATTAATCACGAGAGAGACGTCTTTTTAAAGATAAGTCCTGTCCTGACATATATCGTGATCAATAATCTGTAGCAGAAAGAAATGCTTCTTTCTACTATCGATTATTAATCACGAGAGAGACGTCTTTTTAAAGATAAGTCCTGTCCTGACATATATCGTGATCAATAATCTGTAGCAGAAAGAAATGCTTCTTTCTACTATCGATTATTAATCACGAGAGAGACGTCTTTTTAAAGATAAGTCCTGTCCTGACATATATCGTGATCAATAATCTGTAGCAGAAAGAAATGCTTCTTTCTACTATCGATTATTAATCACGAGAGAGACGTCTTTTTAAAGATAAGTCCTGTCCTGACATATATCGTGATCAATAATCTGTAGCAGAAAGAAATGCTTCTTTCTACTATCGATTATTAATCACGAGAGAGACGTCTTTTTAAAGATAAGTCCTGTCCTGACATATATCGTGATCAATAATCTGTAGCAGAAAGAAATGCTTCTTTCTACTATCGATTATTAATCACGAGAGAGACGTCTTTTTAAAGATAAGTCCTGTCCTGACATATATCGTGATCAATAATCTGTAGCAGAAAGAAATGCTTCTTTCAATTTACCTAATTATGGAATTCTACTAAGTGGCACCTGCACAATTAAATGGTATTCTCATTCTCGTGTGTCAAATATTTTGCATGCAAAGGATAAATATATATAAAAAAAAATCATAAATGTTAATATTTGCTTAAGAGCATTATTATTTAAAAAAATATATTCAGAAGCTTCATTATAATGGAGAGCTTATCAGTGAGTGTCTAAGATAAGCAGGTCGAATAATAGTGCCAGCGAAAAAGAACTTCTCAACATGACAATACCTATTACTAGTTACTACACATGTCTCGGGGTAGGATGGTATAGCAATTTGAAAAAAGAATTCAAGTTCAAATGCTCAGAATAATTTTGCATTTTCAAATTGAATATGAAAAAAGTATTTGAATGAACAGGTGTTGATTTTTAAGAATTTTTATTTTGTAAATGTCTGTTTTTGACAAAAATGTTATTTAAAAAAAACACCTTTCCGTTGATAGGTAAACCATAATTATTTTTAAGATGGATAAATATTTTTAAAGATCTCTACTAAACAATCACCATTATCTACCGTTTACAATACATATAAAAAATAAAGAGCACTAAAAATCTCTTATGAAGGAGAAATACCTGTTTTTTGTTGTGTTTCATCTGCCAAAAGCGGGCAGGTGTAAAAGAGAACCAGGTCTGGTACCTTACCTATAATAAGTATATGCCTATAGATAGGTACGTAGTTTACAGGTAAATGTGGCAAGTTTATTATTTCGTTCTCTGATATATTCAATACACAACCATTAGGTTGATAAAAATAATACTATCATGTTGGTGTACACAACATTGTCCACTAACATTAAACATAATTCACATTATATTTTTAAAAACATAGACGTAAGTCACTGTGTAAAAATTTATAAATTTTGCTCGTAAAGGTTTTATATAAGATAATATTATTTATACATAGGTACGTACATAATTTAATTTATAGGTATATATGCATTGTAGAATGATTTTAATAATACCTAGGCAGGTACCATTATTACGATATCGAGTTCAAGTAAAGTTAAATTAGGTACGAGTATGTAGATACGAGTGTACCTGTACTGTGAATATTCACATATAATAATACCCATATTATAGTATACACAGCAGTGGAATTAAAGGTTTTATATACCTACCTACCTAGATATTCGGGATAGTTATTAACAGAAAGTATTCGATGGAGAGGCTTAAATTGGTTAAATTTATATCTGAGATCTATAGTACGTCTCATTCTTCGGTACACTCTTATTTACCTCTCAGAGTATGTATGTCCTAGTAATATGTTTCATACAGAGTAGGCACATACACGACATGTGGAGTTTACAATACCACATACATACATACCTATATTTATACCGAGTGATTCAAAAGGGGAGCATTGAATCTTATGTGCGTAAGAATATTTGACCTAATCCATATAGAAAGCTAATCCCCTAGATTATGCATATAGGTACATAATTACAGGTATTATGTAGATAGATGGGTATAAAGGATTCAAAGTAACACCAACTAACACTAAATTTCTTTGGAAATCAGGTTCAATATTATATCCAATAAAACACGTGTTTCAAATGAACAAACTGATGAGGTTATTTTTTATGAACCCGTTAAAATATTATCAAAATAGCTAAATTCCTATAGTATTCACTATAACGCACATATCCGCACCAAAAAAAGAAGCTTAAGTACTATTCATTTCAAGAAAGATGTTTTTCATCTTCTAAGAATATTATGTATTTAACTATCATAACAGATAGGTACATACTCCTCCACAGGTATCTATATTATTTTCTTTAGCCAATGCTACTTTTAATTTTCTTTTTCTTTGGTAATTTTAGGTCCATCTTTAAACAAAGACTTCCAAATCCCTTCTGTACTTTTTATCGGTCTATAAGGTCGAAGCCTACAAATTAAAAGAACTTATTTTTTTATGGCTAAGATTACGGGAAACATATGATGGAAATCAACCTCAACCATTCAGAGCATGATTTACCTCTTTATAAGAACATACATAACGATATTAGTATGGGTTGGTAGATATTGCGCTTCAGCAATAAACTCGCCCATTGCACAAAATTATTAATTCTATTGTTGTGATACCATGTTTTTTGTTCTTCTTTATATGTATATTGATTTTGTGCAATAAAGTTTATTATTATTATTATCTTATATATTTATCATATAATTAATTATGTATTTGAAAGAGAGTCATCCGAGATGTCGGAGACCTTTTTATCTGGATTGCAGGGGATCTATAATATAAACATTGATGGAAAAAAGTAACATGGCACTCCTTTGCAAACTTCAATAATACGTCTTCAAGTTTATCCAGAGACTATTCGATGACATCAAATTGATGCGCATATTATATAACATGTATGTTTTTATATTTAGGTGCCTAAATAGTAGTAGGTATACCTAAATAAATATCGTCTGGGTGCGGGAATATAATATCATGTATTTGTATAGCTACACGCATATATTAGGTAATTATGTATATATGGAAGTGTCGGTTATAGTAACGAGCCTAATTTGCTCAACTAATTAATGATCTTCAAGGTCTCTCAATCACTATCCATGTTATTCACATCATCTCTTTTTCGCAACAAATTTATAGTGGAAATTGAAACTTAACAGTTGTTTTAAGAATTAAATATAAATGTCACAAGTAGATAGACAATAATGAGAGAATTAAATAATGAGATGCAACTTCAATACTTTTTATCAATCTTTAAGAACACACTGAGTATAAAATCACTCAATGGAAGCCTTATAAATTGATTGTTTATTGAACACTCAATACGCGTTATTTATAACACAAAAATTACATCCAAAATAAAGTCATACTAATTATATGATAATTTCAATGTCAATATTAACACAACAGTAGAAACAAGCGACTTCTCATCCACAGTTGTAAATACAAAAGCGTTTAGTATTATAAAAATTTAGATCCCAAAGTTTGCAACTAATAGTAATAACATTTCATACTCAAACGTTGACTGACAGTACAACCAATAACAATAATGAGTAGCACGCAATGGGTAGTTTGTGACCCTTATGGATACTTACAGTAATTACGAGTGCCATTGAAAACGATCATTTAGCTATGATACTGCACTCGAATTTAGTGAACTCTCCCCTAAATACGTAAGTTCAATTTAATATGCACTTATCTACCTACCTAGTACCTACCACAATAATATTGGGTAGTATAGCACATTGTCCATTAAAACGTAAACAAATCAACTTTAAGGTGCGCTATAGAATGCTTCAAAAAGGCAATATTTATACGTACTTAGTTCAGAAATATCGTAAGCAATGTAATAGAGGATTTTTTTTTAAGTAAAGGACCTTGCATCACTTGTGTCAACGCGACCATAGTAGATCTATTGTGACATAATAAAGGGTTGTTAGAATAACAAATAATATTGACAAGACTTATTTCGTAAATCAGATTTTTCACACATCATCGGTACCGCGTAATTTTTGTCTCTGATAAAGTCCTACACAAGCTCGCTATAAATATGGAGAGTTAGGAATTTGAAATTTTTCAATATTTTTATTTAAGTCGCTTTAAATATGGAGAGTTAGGAATTTGAAATTTTTCAATATTTTTATTTAAGTCGCTTTAAATATGGAGAGTTAGGAATTTGAAATTTTCAATATTTTTATTTAAGTCGCTTTAAATATGGAGAGTTAGGAATTTGAAATTTTTCAATATTTTTATTTAAGTCGCTTTGTATTCATTTAACATGACATGCCGATTTTTCTTATTTGAATGCCGTCAGTACTTTCTAAAACAATTTAGGTGGAATTGTAACTCTATTGAATTTAGACCAGAAGTTGCTGCACAGAGTCCCCAGCAAGGAATATGTTTTCCATTTTTGTTATAAACCTTCTGTTCTGTGAAAATCAGGCATTTATAAAACATCTTGTAAATATTATATAATTAGCCACATACCAGAAAAAAAATCACCAACTTAAATATCATTGGTCCAATATATGAGAATATAAAATCAGCTTGTGCCGTAATGAAAATTTAGTCCATTTATTTTCTAATACGGTATTGTAAACAGAGATACCTCAAAGTTGTTTCTATGTCTAATCAATGTTTGTGTTCGACTCGATAATGAAAAAGACTTTATGAAAAAAAAAACATTTATATAGGGATTACTTGATGACACATATAAAAATATGTTTCCTTGGTAAAAATCAAGTAATCTAGTGCTGTAATTATGTAGTTTCAAGCATAAAACCATCTCTATTTTTTAATAATTTTAAATAAATAATCAGACGCAAATTCAACAGCGTGCCGACTCTTTGGCTCGGCTGGCCGAACTGAGTTCGAATTTTGAGTTCTACGGAAATTTTCATAAAAACTTTCCCGCAAGCGGAAAATTTAAAATGAAAATTTCAAAATATAAATAACACATCACGCTATTATAATCATATGATAAATTATTCAATTAAAATTGTTTTTAATATGTTTTCCTTATTCGAACTTGACGAACTAAAAATTATATTTTCTTATGTGCACGTCACAAATCCCATTTTTTTCGCATATTAAAAAAAATACGGCTAAATATTACCCAAATTTAAGAAAAATAGGATTTTTCTAAAGCATCCTTGGAGCTAAATTTACTTCATCATTTATGTAACCTCTAAGATGATTGTCTTAAAATTCCTCTGCTAGTCGTGATGAAATTTCGGAAGGTGTTTTTCAATCGATAATTTCTACATGAATCTCTCGGTTATTTTTTTTATTATTATTAAAAATACATTAAAATATGTTCAAATTTTGATATTATCAAAAATAAACAGTAAAAATATCATCTCGATCACAAAAATATTGCAATTAATTAATAATCAATGTTGAAAAATGGTTGCGTAAAATCATGTGACAATTTCGAGTTCCCTACCTATCAAGGGCTCTTAAATCATTTACGCGTTTACAAAATAATCAAGCTGAAATGCCATAGTAAAATTACCAAATACGGCGTCGGTATCTAGGTACATTGGATTGGTCTTCAAAGAGTTTGGATTTTCTTCTCCATTCCTCCCTATTCTCGCCAGTCTCTTCAGCACTACGTATGAGCCACAGTTCATGCTCCTCTTCAGTTGGTCCATATATGCGTCTCTTGGTTGGCCTCTGCTATTTGTGCCTTCGGTCCTACCCTCCGCGATAGCGATGAGCAGTCCCGAGTGCATGATGTTTTGGCCAATCCAGTTATCTCTTGTTGGCTGATTCTTGCCCTTAAGGAGTTGCCTTTTTTCGCCTACCCTGGTTAATATTTATTCGTTTTCGACGTATTCCGACCAATTAATCATTAGTATGCATCTATAGCACCACATCTCAAAGGCTGCCAACCGTTCGCTTTCGCTCTTGCTGATGGTCCACGTCTTGCAACCATATAGCAAAATGCTCCATACAAAGGATTTAGTAAGGTTCTTCCTCACGCTTAAATCAATAAAAGGAGATTCCAATATTTTAGATTTTTTGTTAAAGGTAATTCTTGCCTGGTTTATTTTGCTCACAATTTCCGATTTGGAGCGTCCATCCTGGTTTATTCTGCTGCCCAAGTACACGAATTCTCTTACTTGTTTGATTTTCACTCCATTTATGGCAATGTTCGCAGTCGCTTCATCCCTTCCAACGACCATACATTTTGTTTTGTCTTTATTTATTTTCATGTTGTATTTTGACAGTAGTATACTTTCCATTTTTCCTAAGGTTTCATTCAGCTCCATCTCGGAGTCTTCAAGCAGTGCTATATCGTCGGCATATCGAATCATGTCAATCTTTTTCCCATTTATTTTTACTCCTGTCCAATTCTTCATTTCTTCTCTCAGTTCATCAATACCTCGCTGTATATAGCAGTTAAAGAGTGCTGGCGACATTGAACATCCCTGTCTTACACCTTGTTCGACTCTTGCTTCTGCGCTGCTCTCTCCGCTTTTGATTACAGCCATTTCGTTCTTGTATAGGCTCCAGATTTCTCTCCTGTCTTTACAACTCATTCCTATGATCTATTTTGATCATAAAATAAGTAAGCTTACAAGAAAATGTATTAAACACAAATATTAAAAAAATACGTCGTAGTATATGCTTCCGTAATTTATTTTTGAATCCAAATTGAAAATAAATAAAATCAAAATGATTTCCATGATATGATAGCACTGAACATAAAGCATTTTTATTTTAATAGGTGGATATTTCAATCATATGGAGAAATTACATGCGCCTTTCCTCGAGAACATTTTGAAATATCTACGATGGATTTTAAATGGTACACATCGTGTAGGTTCCTACTTCCTACCTAATGTGTCTCAGGTACTTTAATTTCAATTAGTCTATTGATAATATAATATTATCGTCAAGTGGCACAGTTACTGAAGCGTGTTGAGTATAAAGAATTTTAGGGTTTGACATAAGAGATAATGACGAACGTATCAAAGAAAACAATAGAAACCCAATACACAACACTAAATGAACCGTGAAATCGTATGACCTTTTACTTCAAAAAGAATATGGTTGTAAATACATACTGTACTATGAAGAGTTTGTTTCCCAAGAGTATATATGCAAAATCTATCAACTGAGTTGGAATCGCGGCCTATGATTGGCTTAAATTAACTGGCGTGATAGATTTTGCTCCTTCTACCTCGGCGTGAGAGCAAATTTTATCAACCAAATTTTGTATGGAAATTGCTCAAACCAATAATCGGTGTACTTCATCTGTATGGCAGGAATTGATAAAAAAAATAATGCTTTGAACCCTAACTAAATGTTTCATTGAAACATTTGACGATTTTCTAGTAGTTAATGTAATCTTAGATAAAATCTTTAGGTATATATGGATGTTACATACATACATATTGTTATGTACGTATTGTTATGTATTAAGAAATAATTAATATACCTAGCAGGTTCCTTCTAATTCATTTTAAAGTAATCATTTTGTTAAATTTATTTATTTATTCACCAAATATAATCATACAATAAATACGAGTAAGAAATAAGATTATCCAACTAGAAAGAGCTTTTCTAGGATAATCCTTTTGTTATAACAAGATTTATATATCAAACCTATAAACTAAAAAAAATACATGCATATTATGATACAAACATATTGTTAATATTTAAATTAGGTGGGTACATGGGTAGGTAGCTGCCTGGGAAATTGTGAAAATTATTTTTATAAATGACAACGACTAATATTTTTGACAACTTCACAATGATTTAATCAAAAATACGTTCAACTTATACTACGCAGTAAGTTTTTTTTTATCTCAGCAGTTTTTATCTAAATACGTGGAGATTTAGGACATCAATTTAAACTGAATAATTTATACCCCCGTTTCAACTATAGGTACTATGCCATCACGGCACATCCCAAAAGTAGGGTAGCCATCGGACTAACTGACAACAGACTGTAGACATTATTATGTAAACCGATCAAAATATTTATACATACCTTTATTTTTCTCAGAGAGTAAATGATAATATAAATATACTCATTTCAAAACCTCATTTACTGTAGACCTTTGGTATTATTTACATAATTCAATATGTAACCAAATAAACAAAACAGAAATCGATGATTTTCATTTAAATTTTTTTTTTTCATTATGATAATATTTCAGTTACGTATTATATCAGGGTTATTAAATTTTCACTCCTCCCTTAAAGCTTTATATACTCACCTACATAGCGTAAAACATCCAACAAACTATAACAAAGTGTAACCTACGACACATTAACAACATTATCGATCGACTGTTACGGAAGAATATGGGAGTTACATATTGAATAGTTGAGGGGTGAACCACTTTGAAAAGTTATATATAGCTGCTAGGGATATTATTATTATAATTATCTTTTCATATTTTTTTATTACAAAATATCTAAAACACAAGTTGTATTAACCAATTTATTATAGGCATGTACCTACTCCACCTACATATTATTATGTGTGTAGATCCAGTCTCAATGCTTCCAGAGATCATCATCATCATCATCATCATCGCCCTCAACGCTCCTCTCGGGAGCACAGGGCAGAAACCAGCCTCCTCCATTCAGAGCGTCTCTGTGCCAATTGCGTCACCTCTTCCCACGACATTCCTTGCGCTCTGATATCGTTGTCATAGGAACGGTGTATTGTGAAAGAGGGACGCCCGGGCCTACGGAACCCCTGCGGACGGAAGAACAGTGCTCTTTTTGGCCAACTATCATTGGGCATTCTCAAAACATGTCCCAGCCAGCACCATCGTCTCTCTTGTATTCCGCTTCCAGAGATAGGTAAGTATTATTATTATTATTACATGTATCAATTCGGAGGCAGGGTGATTAGTTAGATAATTGCGATATTTCAAACGCATAATGTTCAAACCTTTGAGTTGTCGATTCATTAGAATAGGGGTCAATGAGGCTGTTATTTTATATAACAGCACTGCACACCGAACGGGGTAGGTATATGGATATGTATTCCTGTTGCAAAAGCAAAGGTTTCCTTCAGAAGAATACCTATTTCATATGGGTAGTTATCAGTGGCGTGCCTTCCATACATGCAAAAAAGCAACGCATGCCCAAGGAATAAATCAATCATTTTCCAACAAAGTACCTATCTAAAAAAACTACGAAGTAAGTTTAAATTAATTTAAATCTTCCGCCAAACGATAGCAAATCTTTTGCAAACTTCTGGTTAATATTGATTTTATTTTGATTATATTCAATTAATGTATTTGTTATTTCAGTTTTTCTTTATTTACATAATAATTTCGGAACATAAGGTATATCAACCTTTATCGCTCCTCTTGGGAGTAAGTATAGGGTAGAAATAAGCCTCCCCCGTTCACCGTGATTCTACGCCAAATGAGTCATCTTTTTCATCCTATGATATTTATATTGTTTAAATGTCGGTGTCATAAAAACGGTATATTGTAAAAGAGGGTCATCTCAACTATCTGGATTATTGTAGGCAGAAAAATAGTGTAGGTTTTGGCCAACAGTTGGTTTCTAACATTGTGTAGGATAATATATAAAATATAATAAATTCTACTTACAATATACAAACCGCATGCCCAATACCAAAAGTCTAGTTCCGCCACTGGTAGTTATGTAACGTACATAGGTATACAGATCCACTTTGTAGTGAAGTTTACCTACCTACATGTATATGTGGTATATGGCCATATTAATGCAAACGTTGCACAACAAGTACATTCACTAGCTGCCAAACAAACCAGTTAAAAAGTGTTCGAATAGGTAGATACTTGTTGTACCATCTAGTAAAAATACTCATGCTTACACATTTGTAGGAATAAATTGTCCTTGTTCCCGATACATAAGAATTCTGGGGAAGCCGAAGATGTAGAAAACGTGATTTATTGGACATTGAAAATAAAAATACTTGTACTGTTATTGTAGTTGATATATGGAAGTAGGTACCTATACCTAATCATCTAAACAATATTATGTGAACTGGTGGTTTAACCAGATACTGAATAAGTACCGAACACCACCCTTCTCACCTTTGACAAATACCTAAATACCATGAGAACGCAGAAAAATACTTGTATTACTTGAATACAAATATTTTCTACAGTGTGTTAAAAGTGTCATGACTTGAATACAGTTTTTATTCATTGTAAATAGTCTACTTGTCAGTAAATAAAATGTAAATAAAATTGTGGAATATAACTTATTATGTTTTTTACTAGTTTAAAAAAAAACACATTAAATTAAAATAATAATAACACGAAGGGCACCAAAGGATCTTATGGTCAATTAAAAAAATTCAGAACGTGCTATCACTAAACCTGTATGTAAAAGGTACCTTTTTTGTCAGTGAATAAGAAATTAACGAAATCTTGGTATCACTGGCATGTCTTCCACACAAGCCCAAAAGCCGGACTAAATCTGAGATTTTTTTCAGATTTAAAATATAAAAATATGTTAAAGATAGCATTAACTTTTAAATTTCGCACGCGCTTTCAAATTCGCCTGTTATGATTTTTTTTTAGTTCGTCAATACTCATAGATTTTTATTTATAATACCTAGATAGAGCACTCGTATGTATTTTCATTGCAATAAAGTGAGACACCAATTTTCGGCACTTTTGACAGAATAGTTGGCAAAAAGAAGTGTGGTAAATCGCTAAAAACGTTGACAAGATTTCAAAAAATGTCCAATTACGTTTGTATAAATAGAAAAACTATATATTTTATGAAAATGCGAGAAAGAGTCCACGAAATGTAGAATACACCACACGCTTTCGCCAACCGTTCTATCAAAAGTTCATAGATTTTTTGCCTCACTTTAGTAAACGAGTCAGGGTTCTAGGCTTCGTATGGAATTCTGTGTCAATACCTAAGACTACGAAGTTGTTTACTCATAGACAAGAAGTAAGTTATAGCATTTTGTCTTGCTTGCATATAATAACATAACATGTATGGACAATTCACACAGGTCGAGCTTGTCCCAAACTAAGATATGAATCTTGTATTATGGGTGCTAACGCGACGATACACATAATTATATACAATGCACTCAACACATAGGGTATACATGTTACACCCAGGTTAATGCTTGCTTACGTGCTTACTTACCTAACAATGTTTAATATTGTTACTGATGATGTAATAAGTAGTTCCGAAATGTTTTAACCGAATAAGGTTAAACATTTTGAATTTGACATATTATAAACTAACAATCAAATATAAACATATTTGATATTAACAAAAACACTGTTTACTTTTCACGTGTATAGTGATGTCATGATATAAGGTAAACGGCTGTTTCACCGACCGGCTTCTATCACCGACCGGCTTCTATCACCGACCATTTCAAATTTAGCGCGATAACTTCATAGATGTGTTTCGAAACGAATGCATATTCAGCTAACTTCACGTCAAAAATATCATTCTATGAGACTAGTGAAATTTGCGGAATATAGGGATTCCCGTTTAATCGACAAATAATGTCAAATGTCATAACTTGTAATAACCATAGGCCAGTTGACGTGAGACGCTTGATGGAACTCTTTCTTTTTATCCTTAATAAAAAGCAAATAAGGTAGGTTTTACACAATATTAATGTCTAAAATTCTTAGGTCTACTTTCTTTTTTGTAAATTTGTTAGAGTTTTTTGTTTAAATTAGAAGGTATATGTATTATTTTTCTCGAAAGAGCAGTCGGTGATATGTTCAAAGAATGTGTGTCTTGTACTAATCACCGATCAAGTGGTCGGTGATAGGAAATTAGCAAACATATTTTACACTCTAATTAAAAACGGGATAACTAAAATATTACGTATTTGATTTTTTATATAATGCGCGTATGCACTATTTAACCTAAAAACCTATCACCGACCAGATAAATATAATAATGTTATTTTTTATCGTATTTTAAAATCGGGTTTTTTCATATGTTTGTCACAAAAAGTGCTTAAAACAAAAAAACTTCAAATAATTCCTTTGATTAATCTATGACATAGTTTCCCTATATTTTTTAGCACAATAGTAAATAATTTAAGTATTAATTAGCTGGTAAATGTCACAATTTATTATATTATCGTTATGTGTTTAAAAATTTGTTTATATTTTGGATCGGTATAAGGTTCATGAGTATCGATTACCGACTTCTTTGGTCGGTAATTGGTACTTTTGGTTATTTTACCGACCTTATAATATTGCTCGAAGTCGGTAATTAATACTGAAGATCTTTTCACCGATCGAATAAAAACTAATGTCGTTTGTTTTCTGTGACTGAATATTTCTGATACTTTGAGTGTTTCAAAAACTGTTTGATTGGTGGTTTGATGTCATTCCTTTGTATTCGTAGGTAGTCAATATGGAAAAGAAGAAAATGCAATACAGTGAAGAATGTTTAAAAAATGCACTAAATGGGATTAGGGATGGATTGTCTATTTCTGGTGCATCTAAAATTTACAATATCCCAAAAACCACGTTAATTGATAAGATAAACAAAAAATATAAAGAAGGGGCGACAGCTGGTGCACAGACAGTCTTATCGAAAGATGAAGAACAACATTTAGTGAACTGGATGTTGTATTTAGAAAACGTAGGGTTTCCTGTAACTAAACAGCAATTGATTGATAATGTACAGAATCTTTTAAAAAAAATGAACAGACCAAACTTATTCAAGGATGGAAGACCAGGACGTCGTTGGTTTGACGGATTCATGAAACGAAACAAAATTTTGTCGACGAGAGTTTCGCAAAATTTAACTAAAACCAGAGCTAATTTGTCAGAAAAATCCATTAGGCAATGGTTTGAAAAAGTGAGGGAATACTTGGAAAAAGAAAATTTTCTTGAAATTTTTGAAGACCCAAGAAGAATCTTCAATTGTGATGAATTGGCATTCTTTTTGTCCCCAAAAGATACTAAAGTTATAGTAAAAAAAGGCTCCAAAAAAGTCTACAGTCGGGTGTCAAATGACGAAAAGGAATGTTTAACTGTACTTGTAACCGTTTCAGCTGATGGAGCAACACAGCCTGCTCTAACACTTTTCCCATATAAAAACAGAATTCCATCATCTATATTACTGAATATGCCGCCAAACTGGGGGATAGGAAAATCGGAGTCAGGATGGATGACATCCGAATGTTTTTATGAGCATATTGCGAATGTGTTTCACCCTTGGCTCATAAAAAATGATATTCCGTTACCTATAATCCTTTTTTTAGATGGGCACACATCCCATATAAATTTAAATCTCTCAGAATTTTGTAAAGAAAACAGAATTATTTTGATAGCATTGCTACCAAATGCCACACACAGATTGCAACCGTTAGATGTCGCTGTCTTCAAGCCATTAAAAGCGTGCTGGAGACAAAAAGTTACAGAGTGGCGAATGGAAAATAACGGCGAAAAGTTAACAAGGGTGCATTTTAGCAAGCAATTGGACATATGCATAAAAAACGGTATTACGGCGGATGCCATTAAAAATGGTTTCCGGACATGTGGACTGTGTCCTTTTAATCCCGATTTGGTTCCATATGAAAAATTACTGGCAGCGATGCCAAACGTGACAACTGATGAAAGTATTAAACAAGCAAAAGATGTTGCCCTAGTTAACAATGCTCATACTTCATTTAACTTTCTACGCGATTCTACGCAAAAATCATCGATGTCACTCCAGCTGGAACAGTTGTCAAAACTATGACGATGAGTGGAGTTAATCATTGGAAATGGCCGGAAAAAGAAGATATTTTGACATACGAGGATGGAGACGTAATATCCAAAATTAAAATACCTTCTAAAATTACCAAAAGAGGTGCATTTCTTGTTCCAGAAATTGGAGAATTTCGCCAAATATTCAAAAAGAATATGATATAAAAACTATAACTTTTTTATTGTAATTTTTAATTCTTTTTTCATTTCTTAAATAAATAACTTGCTTATGTATATTTTTTTCATTTCAGTCCACATGTTACGTATACGCTCCCTATGTTCCCGATTGGGAATTATATATATCTTTTTGTATATAACTGCGATTATAACAAATTATATATAGAAGTCGGTGAATGGTGCTTTTGAAGGTCGGTAATCGGTCGCACTTGAATTTTGGTCGGTAAATGGTGCTTTTTAGTCATTTTATAAAATTGAACTTTAAAATTCGTCAAAAAAATTAGGATTATATAGATGATATTTTCCTTTTTAAATTCATAATAAATGAAATATTGTCTAATACAAAACGCTTCGAAAAAAATTGATTCATTCAGAATTTCTTATATATATGTCACAATATAAATATTGGTATAATTTGGTCGGTAATATAGCCGTTTACCTTACCTACTTATATTTTACGGGATCTACGATCAGCTAACGTGAAATCTGGTCGATTAGCTGGAATAGTTCGATCAGTTTGAATTGGTCGATCCTAGTAGAGTTTAGTGGCGTTGTTTTTTAATACAGTATTATAGTATAACAATTTGGTTTCTACTTCAGTTAATTTAGATTTCAAAGCTTAATTGTAATGTAATATTTATGAAACCTGATCATATATTTTTAATACTCTGTACCGGAAGGAAGAGGACATACAGACTGTTAACTGAAAATATGCATTTTCCGTTATATTTTGTTCCATTATGAATTTAAAATAATTGTTTATTACTACAAATATTACTTGATCTTGAAAAGTACAAACAAATCCATTGATTGCGCCAAAAAGATCTCCAAATTCCACCAGTAGACTGAATCAACAATATCAACATTTTTAGATGAAAACACTTCATAAAATCGTCCATGGAGAGACTTGGATTTCAATATATTCATTATATGCAATAAAGTTTATTATTATCTATTATTAAGTATATGATTATTCCTCATCACCTGAAGTGAGACACTAAAATTCGATAAACTTAAAGAAATAACCCTGATCACAAGATATTATATCTTCATATACATCCTCATTTCTAGAATTTTGAAAAAATCGTTTTCATGATAGTGTCAATTTTTCATATTTAACAAACTTCTTCCTCCTAGTTTCTTTTGGGAGGTATAGTCTCATCATAGAGGATCTTGGATGATGTACAATACCTTGTTATGATGATTCTCAATTTTCTGTTGATGACACGCAGCTCCATTTGTTTCCACTTAAGCACCCAATACAATTTACACAATAATTATGGAATCACCCATGTATTACTTGCTCTAATTATTGCTGTATTATGTCCCGAAAGATATAATTTTTTGGATCACATAAAGTTTTTTTTTTCATTTATACCTACAATTTTTTAGAATTTTATGATCGAAGCATTATAATTCATTTATGTCCAAATATCTATAATGTTCATTCAAGTTTAATATTTTATATTTATCAAATCTCTTTAAACATTTAATGGTGCTTGAATAATTATATACCTCAACAACATTGAGAATCGCACATTTATTAAAACCAAATTCTATTTTGATCGTTTGAGTAAAAAAAATGTTAATGCCAGTAACTTATTTACATTGTCAGAATTTGATGCGTATAACTTATCATCCGTATAAAATAAATGAGAAATTTTGTTTCCACCTCTTTTTAACTGATATTTGGATTTTTTTTAAAGTGAACTAATTGTTAAATTATTTAGCTTTTATTATTATAGTCGCTTAGTCAGTATTTTTCGTCGTTCATTTAGTATTTCCAGGCACTCACCTAGAAAAACTATGACCTATTTATTACAGCTCAGTAGTGAATTTTGTCACTAAAGCATCAGTCGGCAATTTGGTTTTTAGTCGCACAAGTAGTACCTATTAAAGTCAGTTCATTATTAGCCGACCTTTTGATTTTTCGGTCACCCTTTTGAATATTTCTCAACAAAATAATTATATTGAATAGATACTATATAATGTGTGTGTGTGTGTGTGTGTGTGTGTTGTGTATAAAAAGAAGAAAATAGTCTTACCTATAATACACAAGAGAATTGCTTTGATGATCATCTTCAAATGAGCTTCCAAGCACTTGTATATATCTGCAATACTCAACCAACGCGATTCTCCATGATACGGCGGTCTACAGTCGATAATACACTATTTCATCCCTTTATTTTCTAGATACGCAAGTAATATTTTACAGCCGTCTTTATTGGAAACCTTGAGTGAAGAAGATTAATTTGAGTATGAATGAGACATAGAACGTATATCTTTGCATAGAACAGTATAATTTTGTTTATATATTATATATCCACTATGGAACCAAAAGCTTGCAGCACTAGTTTATACAGAGACAGCTGATTGTTGCCCAAATAATATGGACCTCTTTGATACAACTTCACATGTGAGACGTAGTTAATTATAACAAACTAATTCATTCACAGACGATAACTTCTCTTCCTCTCACACTAAACACAAACACTTGTAAACTTGCGCTTCACTCTAACGGAATTTGACAGATACTTCCGTCAATTCCAAAAAGTTTTATTTCTCTTACAAGCCTTGGATAAAGGCCTAGAGATTAGAATAATGCCTCTCGATGTTTGCAAAGGTGCAATCGAGATGTTTATGAAATGAAGTCAAATCAGTATGACAGATTTGTTTGTCAATAAGAGAACAACGAAAAACAAGTATCTTCCAGGAAGAGATATCCAGTTGTGTCGCGTGTTTCGTGACGACCGTGAATCTACACTAAGTGCGCAGCCGCGCGCTCCGGCGCGATCCCGAACCGAACTGGCGGGCGCGGGGCGGATATCGACCCTACTAGTATCACACACACGCCTGCGCCCCGCTACGCCCTCTACTCCACAAGCTTTCGCCCCACCAACTTCAAGATACGTGCTTTCGCGTCAGGTTGTATAATGTGCCGCGTGGTAGGTACTTGATGTTATACGAATACTGTACTACAAGCTCACAGCACAGCACAGTATGCCTATGTCATGCTACATACAAAAATGCTCAAAGCTTTTAAGAATTGCCTACAGCTAAGAAGCCAATTAAAACACCAACTTACTATATTTCAATAGGTACATAATTATTCATTGTTTATTAATAATCCTGCCTGCATCACACATCCATATAATAGGTACAGGTAGATATGTCATAATTATAATGAGATTATGGCAATATAAAAATCTATTCAGAACATAGTATGTCTCGTAGGGTATTTTTATGTTGAAAGAGCTTGGTACACAATAATATTATCATACGAACTCAATTACGAAAATATTGGAACACGTAGGTACCTACATAAGCATAAGAATGTCAAAGACTAGTAAACCCGAGGGATATAAGAAAGTATTTTAGGTACCTACCACTACCAATGCCTACTTATCCAATTTATTCTTTTGTATCTATCTATGTACCTAAGTACTTATGTTTATGTACCTATTGTCGCTGTTAACGAATAGTACAGTAGGTATGTAAATAAGTAAATAATAATGTCGATCCAGCAAAATAATACCATCACAGCATATCCCACAAGCGGAGTAGCCAATAACTATGTATGTATCTAGGTACATAAAAATAATCTAACTTAAATAAAACCTATTTGGGCCTACCTATCTATTATTAGTCAGCCCTTTTTCCCAATACACTGTTCCTATGATAATGAACGACACCTAAGCATTTAGGAATGTCGTGGGAAGAGGTGGCTCAATGAGTAAAATTTAGACATACGAATCACTCTGAATGGAGTCAAAGTCTTTTTTTTTCTTTATCGTGAGTTTGCGATAGAGGTAAATACTTAAAAATTAATTAGTAACTGGGCGTACGTACCTACTGTAGGTACTGGTCGTTCCTCCTCTGCCTGAAGCTCGTGGATCTCGACCAAACCAAGCGGTTCATATGAATATACATACAATTCATTGAAACATGAAATTCTACCTCCAATACCTCCTCTCTTTCGATTTTATTGTCTGACACAAAAGTAAATAGGTACCTACTTACCCTATTTTTAAGATTTACTGAAAAATAATTACGGTTTTTGGTCGTCTGTATATTTTTCTAGTTTCTAGTAGGTACATTGTTATTTTATATATACTGTATACTAGTGTATACATATGAGTAGGCACCTACATGTAAAGTTCAACTACATGAATATTTAAGAGTTTTCATACAAACTTCAAACTGTGGGAGTTAAAATCACTACTACTATTTTCTACTAGGTACCTATTTGTTGAACAAAAATGCAATCCACACATAAATATTTGAGTCCGTTCGTATGTATTTTAACGTTTTAACTCATATATTTGCACGGTTTTCTGTTTAATTAAACCCGAGCGATGCCGGGTTACATAAACTAGTATATTATAAACTCACACCATATCCAAGTGGGGTAAAGCAAATAGAATGAAACGCCGTGCAGATCTATTCTTACTTCATTCGCTTCTTCTAAATTCATACAATTTCTTATACATAGACGTCGATTTCTCTCACTCAACACACGGCCATCCTTGAGAATTTGATCCACGCGATCAAGATATTAAATTCTTATTAAATTTTCCATACAAAATATTTTCACATAGGTACTTTTTTCCAATATATTTTTTATTTTTATTTTAGCACTTTAAATTTCTATGGACTCCCCCAAAAGTCTGTATCCGGATTAGAGACCTTGTATAGCCCGACGCTCTCCAAATCTTAGGACCTCCACCGACTCTCATATCTATATTCTCGTTTTATTTTATACATATTGTGTAACTACAGATTATGAAATATAAAATTGTGATTATAATCGACAGTTTTGTAAAAACTACCGAAAAGAATACGGAATTAATGTTAGGCGAGCAATTATTGAGATTGTACTGACTTATATGAAATGCACTCAGTAGATGTAAATGTGAGGGAGGACATATTCAGAAAACAACAACGCATGCATACCACAAGCAGTAGGTATTCTTTAGGTACCTGTTCCGGCCGAAGGGCCTCTACCTGGTAACTCCCTAAGTCTCCTCTCGTCGACTCGAAACTTTCGACAAATCTCTAAGTATCTTAAGAACAATATGACATTTTGTCAACAAACCAACTTTCATTCCACATTCCTTTCGTATATCACTGTTACGCACACGATATCTCAGACTTTTACCACACACCCTTCTCAACGATCTCATTTCCACTGCATTTATGCCACTTTCATCCTTCTTTAACCATGTCCACGTCTCACTTGCATACATGTTCATATATTTAGGAATTAAATAAAAAATATCAAATTTAAAAAAAAAAAGTTCTATCTCTTTCTAGCGAAACATTCCCAACCCCACTTCAATTCTAATATTTCACCTCCCCATTCCTATTTAGTGTTCATAATTTTTGCGTATGCCACTGTTTTGTTTCTCCTAAATATTTTCGTTATTTTACTGATGTGGTTTAAAGCTTTTGTCATGAGCATATTGTCTTTGATCCATAATATAATATGCGAAATAATGGTCAGATAAAGAGATCTGAAAAAAAAGATATTTAGAGGGATCTCCCTCTAAATATCTTTTTATTTTTAATTCTACTGTTTCTGTTGATATATACCTACCTATTTACGTTTCTTAAACTTTAATTTTATAATTGGGTTAGTTGGAAGAAATCGCATTCTAGCCATAAAATCGCCCTCTGTACATTGAATTGTATAACTGATATTTGTATGATACTTTGTAGCAAAGATATGTAGCAAAGTATGTCTATGACTTTGTGGTGATTTGAAATATTGTAGATAACCAATGTATAGAGTGAAGAATGAAACAAATAAAATTGAGATATGAACACAACACACACGACACAGTATTATTATCATTTATTTATTACATAAATTAAGTCGTGAACCGTTTTTAGCTAGTGTAACGGTGTCAGTGGTCTCGAACGTCATACAACAATTTAGGTAGGTACATGGATACATTTAGGATGAGGCATGCCACACCATCACAGTATATCGCACAAGTGGATTAGCCAGCATACCGCAGCCGCATATAATAAACATGCAAGCCGTCCTTTCTGTGTCAACAAAAGCTAAGACACTCAGAATTTATTGGCACGAAGAAGACAATCTGCATGCTTTTTTTGTCTGCTTGCTACCCTATTTGTTCGACTTTGAGATAAAGCAGATAGTATATAACAAAATCATTATTAATACGATAACATAGAATAATTAATTAAACATCTTAACAAAGTGTCAACACAAAAATAATTATAGCTAAAGGAAAAAACATTATAAATGTGATAACATAGAATAATATTAATAAAGTAGAAATAACAAATTTTATAAATTAAATCAAATCGGCTCTGTTTTCATAAAAAAATATAAGTGTGTGCGTGATATATTTCTATGTGCATTTGACTTTATCTTAATTTATAAAAGAAATTTGAGGAATTACTGTATGTCGGAGTTTAGCACAAAAATGATTTATAAAAAAATTTCAACTAAATAAAAAAAAAAGAAACAATTAATCAGAGAGATGAGGAATCGGACGTGTTTCCGACATTTATCACGAATTTGTCGAAAGCATCATCCATCATTCCATCTATACTTCAGTCTTTCTATCCATGCACTCGACAATAACATTAGAAATGCGTGATGTTCACGTGATCAGATGGGCCGCTCGCAGAATAGATACTGGATAGAAATTGCCCAGTGTGCATAATAAAAATATTGTAATTTTGTAATATTAAAAAAACATACTGTTTTAAGATTATCTTTATTGTAGTGCTCTCAATAATGTCGAGATAACTCGACGAAAACGCTTCAGATTTTTTATATGTGAAAATTTAACAGTGTGTTTTTTTTCAATATACATAGGTAATTTATTATAATGTATTTTCTGTGTCAATACACAACCCTTTGGATTATACAAAATTATTGAATTAAAAAAAAAAATTATTACAAACTGAAACATGAGGGACCGTTTATCGAAATTTTATGATTATACATAGGTACCTATACAAAAAAATCTTATTTTACTAAATGATTTGATTATTTCATTTTAAATTTTTTGAAGCTTATTTTTGGGCAGACTCAGGTAACTGATTGGAATAAGTGTTATTTAAGTAATGCATGGAACAAAATTTTAGAAAGATAATAAAATTATTGATTAAAACATTTTACATGTCAACGTGACATAATATATAATATATACTTATAGCAAAACAAAAAACATTATTAATACGATAACATAGAATAATTAATTAAACACCTTAACAAAGTGTCAACACAAAAATAATTATAGCAAAACGAACAAACATTATGAATGTGATAACATAGAATAATTAATAGAACTAAAGTAAAAATAACAAATTTCATAGACTAAATCGGCCCAGTTTTCATATAACATATATTTACTTTGTAAGTGCATATATCTTAATTTATAAAAGAAATTTGAGGAATTACTGTATGTCGGAATTTAGCACAAAAAGATTTATGAAAAAATTCCAGCTAAATTAAAAAAAAGAAACAATTAATCAGAGAGATGAGGAATCGGACGTGTTTCCAACATTTATCACGAATTGGTCGAAAGCATCATCCATCATTCCATCTGACATCCAAAATATTTTTTCTACTTTAATCACGTGTTTTAAACAATTGCTCCAATTTTCCACTTGTCACATTGCGAATCGCATTCTCGAAAAAAATTTTAACCTCAAGAAGTTTTATTCTTCGCCGAAACCTCATTTTTGATTTGCGCCCAAATTACCTCTATGGGGTTACACGGCTAGTGTCTAATATTCACTTTCAAATAATAAAAACATATCTATTCGAAAAGAAGTACAAAAAAATATCTCTAATGTACAATATAAATTGAGGTGATTTTTCCGTGTAGCCGCTATTTCATATAATGTATTTCGTTTAAGCAATGTATTTGAATCTGTTGGTAAATATTTTTTTAACGAAAAGTAGAAAGGGTAATTTCAATATATATGGAAAGATAATTTACACAATAGGGAACTTGCACTCGAGAGGAATATTTTGTGAAATGCATTAATTAGGTAGAAAAAAGGTTATGTATCGATTATATTTTGATTAAAACTCAAAAATAATTATTTTTCATTTATTATTTTAATAAATAAAATCACACTTTTTCGCCCGCTGTTTGAACGCCATATTGCTGGCTATTGCATTTGTGACGTCACATGTCCTGAGTGATGTTTTGTTGTTTATCGTAATGTATGGGATTAACAATCGCTTGGTATTTGAGTCCGGTTTTTAACATTTTCGAAGTAGGTAAATGTATCTTGGATTGATACAAAATGTTTCCAAAAAGATCATACAAATATTGCGTAGTCCAGGGTGTACAAATATAACTTATACGACACCGAATAAATTATTTCTACGCATGCCGATATTGTTAGCTGGATACTGTACTGTAAGTTCAGCGACTTCTTTGCAGCTTTCCATATCTATCGTCCAATGACAAAACAAACAAAATCATTCGCAGTATAAATATTGTTATTAGGTAATGAACACATCTATTAAGTAGTGGATGCTTATGGTGTCGACATTTGTTACGATATCCTTAAAATACTATCTGATTTACAATAAAAATCTTTTGGTTTTGATACAATGGCTGTCAGAAACTCACTCGGTGTGGATATATTTGTAGATGATCGATGACTCAATTCAGCACAAGTTATAAATTTAACTTCTGTGCTAACTTCAGCCAACTTTGATTTTTTCCAATAACATTGGACAGATTTTTTAGCAGGATCTTCACTCCGACCATGCACCCAGTACAGAAAAGTAATGGCGTATTTTGAACCTGTAATCACTAATCAGACCTAAGAATGATGGAAAATTGATAATAGGTAATTGCCATTGAATATAATTATGTAATTATTACACAATGTTGTATTGCATTTACAAATTAGTAATACAGTAACATTATAAGACAAAGCTATAGCGCCTACCGGCGGGCTTATTATTATATGCATGATAAATATCCGATCGCCCCTTGAGAAAATCGTTTTCCGTCATTATAACTAAATAAAAAAATAGGAACTGATGTATGTTTAAGTTTTTGGCAAAAAAAGCGTTCAAACCCAAACCACAACAGTAAATAACCTCGTCAAACTAATAGATATATACTACGAAATGTACTAAGCATTTGTAGACAGAGAGATCGAAGGGACGTATGACGTCATCAAAATGGCGCTTTCGGATGTGGTGTTTTCGCGGAAATTCAAAAATCGAAATTTCAAAATGCTATAAAACAGAAATTAAGCAACGTATCGAAAAAAAAATTACTGATATGTGTTACTGATTACTTTATTTATGATTCTAAAGAATAAAAAAAATATGTGCAAGTTCCCTATTGCAATGAAAATACCTTTTATAAGGTTTCAAAAGCAAACTTTTAATTATAGCCGCGTGATCGTTAGTGACTTTATAAAAAGGGTACAGTCATTTAAAAGCTATTTAAAAAATACGGAGTAGAAGAAACGGCCTTTTATTGAAATTTGCCTGGATGTACTAAACGTTCTCAGAATTGTTCACGTGGACAATTGCATCTTCTCGGTGGACGTACTTTAACGTCCACATTATTTTTTCTACTTCAATCACGTGTTTTAAACAATTGCTCCAATTTTCCGCTGTCACATTGCGAACCGCATTCTCGAATAAAATTTTCGCATCGGCTATTCGTCAGTAACAGGAATTACTGTCACTGTCACTGTCAAAAATGACAGTTTTGACCTTGAAGTATTTTACAGTAAATTATGTAAACAAAACGGCATGTTTTTGACGTCTGTCAATAAAATAGCTATTCGTCAGGAATTTTTTGTATACATGTGGTAGTAGCGATTGTATGAAGGGGATAGAGGGGAAAAGGAGAGAGAGGAAGAGGAGCAGAGGCTGTGTGTGCGAGACAGTTGAGTCAGTCGTGTTTGGGATGTCGTGGTGAGTGCGTGTTTGGAAACGTTAATACTACAAGCTATTTCGGCGCAAAATGGCGGTAAACGGGATCAAAGTTAGTGATTTGCTCCGATCTTATGACGGCGAAGGCGATGTGATCCAATGGCTCACGAAGATGGAGCTCGTGGCTAAGTTAAAAGGAGTGACGGACTTAGCACAATTGATACCATTGTTCTTGGAGGGATCGGCATTTTCGGTGTATAATGAAATGACCGAGGAAGGAAAGAAGAGCGCGGACACCATCAAGGCCGCGTTGATATCAACTTTCGCACTTAATCCATTTAGTGCGTATGAACAATTCGTGCGTCGCGTGTGGAAAGACGAGCCGGTAGACGTCTACCTGACTGACTTGCGGCGGCTGGCGCGACTCGCTAACATTGCGGGCGAAGAAATGTTAAAAAGGGCCTTTGTGGTGGGTCTGCCGTCGCTAGTTTCGAGAGAGTTGCGAGCTATGGCGAACGTTGAAACATTGCCGCTAGTGACAGTGCTCGAAAGAGCGAGAGCATTGATGGCGGAGTTTTCGGAGCATCCGATTGCTGCAGCGGTGGTTACGACGAACTCAATCCAGAGCCGAGGGTTAATTCGTGACGGCAAAAAGTGTTATAGGTGTGGAGGCCCTCATCTCCAGAAGTTTTGCCGTGACAAGTCCATCGTGTGCTGGAGTTGTGGAAAGGAAGGTCACGTGACCAGAAACTGCCCTGGAAAACAGGGAAACGAGGAAGGGAGAGCTGGTGCGCCGGAAGCTCTACCCCGACGGGAGTAAAGGCGCTACCGGTAGTCGACGTCACAGTTAACGGCTTACGAGGGCGCGCTCTGATAGACACTGGATGTTCGCGATCAGTCATGAGGCGAGCGTTCGCTGGTGGAGTGAAAAGCGGGAACTGTGTCATCGTAAGTGTCGACGGTACGCGGGTGGGGTGTGTTGGAGAATCTGTTGCTCGGGTGAGATTGAGTAATGTGGAGGTGAATGTCGATTGCATAGTGACTGAGAAATTGTTTGACGGTGTGGACGTGATTCTCGGAATGGACGTAGTTGCGATGTTCGGCGGCGTAACTGTGACTAGTGACAGTGTCAAATTTTTAGATAAGTTCGGTCAGGGAGAAATGGTCGCCGCGAGTGTGGAAAATCATAAGGAGATAATAGAGGACAAAGATTTTACGGCTGAGTTTGATGGAGAGGTGTGGACTGTGAGATGGAAGTGGCGTAGTGAACCACCTACCTTGACGAATGGAACTGAATGTTATTCGAGCGTGAACTCCGGCAGCGTCGACGAGGAGATAGCGCGATGGATAGAGAAAAGTTGGCTGGTGCCTCGGCGGGATAATGGCGAGGGAGTTCTCCCTCTAATGGCGGTCGTGCAGCAAAACAAAGGAAAAGTTCGCCCTGTTTTAGATTACCGGGAACTCAATGAGCACGTGAATTGTCACACCGCAGAAGGCATCGTCGTGTGTGATGAGACAATTCGGCGATGGAGAAGGCGCAAAGGACCTTTGAAGGTGTTAGACCTTCGATCGGCGTACTTGCAGATCAAAGTGGATGAAGAGCTCTGGCGCTACCAAGCGGTCCGTCACAAAGGTCACGCTTACTATCTTACACGTCTAGGCTTTGGCCTGAACTGTGCGCCGAAAATTATGACTGCCATTGTGACCTACGTGCTTTCGCGTAGTGACAGGGTGAGAGAGGGAACTGATAGTTACATTGACGATATTCTTGTGGATGAATCAATAGTAAGTGTAGGTGAGGTGGAGGCTCTTCTGAAACGCTATGGGTTGGAAACGAAACCGTCAGAATCCTTGGAGTGTGCTCGAGTTTTGGGACTGCAACTGAGAAAAAATAGAGAGGGTCGGATTGTGTTCGGAAGAGGAAATGAACTACCGACAATACAACAAGGAACAATGCTCACCAGAAGAGAGCTATTTTCAGTTTGCGGTAAGCTGACAGGACATTATCCGGTGTGTGGGTGGCTTAGAACAGCGTGCAGTTTTGTAAAAAGAGTGAGTGAGGGAAGCGAGTGGGAAACACCGATAGGCGTCGAGGCGCAGAGTATCGTTGAGGAGATTGTGTGCCGCGTGAGAGTCGAGGACCCGGTGAGGGGGGCGTGGGCGGTCAACAACGATATTAAGGCCTGTAAAGTGTGGTGTGATGCAAGTACGCTGGCAATAGGTGTTGCAATTGAGATAGAAGGAGAAATTGTGGAAGATGCGTCGTGGATGAGAAAGGCGGCAGACGTGAATCATATAAACGTCGCTGAACTAGAGGCAGTGCTGAAGGGCATAAACTTGGCTGTGAAGTGGTCTTTCAAAGAGATTGAAGTGGTAACTGACTCTGCAACTGTCAGTCACTGGCTGTCGTCAGTGATACAGGGTGATCACAGACCAAGAGCCAGCGGAATGCATGAGATGCTCATTAAGCGGCGGCTGGGACTGATGAGAGACATGATTGAGGAGTTAGAGTTAAAAATAGTTGTGACACTGGTGGAGTCGTGTCGCAATAAAGCGGACATACTTACGCGAGTAAAAAAGACATGGCTGAGAAAGAGTGGTGCAAGTAGAACTGGAGTGGAAGAGGTAAACGTCTGTGGAACTATTATTGAAAAGACCCATGACAACCATCATTTGGGAGTGAACAGGACGTTTTACTTGGCACGGATGGTGGATCCGACAGTGAAGAAGGAAGATGTGGAAGCGTACGTTCGAAAGTGTTTTCAGTGCAGATCCATCGATCCCGCTCCAGAGACTCATGAGGCGGGCGGGCTAGGTGTTGAAGGCAATTGGAGTCGATTGGCACTGGATGTGACCCATTTCAAGGCGAAATGTTACCTGACTATCATTGATTGTGGGCCCAGTCGATTTGCTATATGGCGCGAGATTCCCACCGAAAGCGCAAGTAAAGTGGTTGATCAACTGAGGCTGGTATTCAGAGAAAGGGGGCCACCAGATGAAGTGTTGATGGATAACAGCAGAGCGTTCCGGTCGGTTGAGTTAGCCGAATTCTGCAAAGATTGGGGAGTGAATCAGAGATATCGCGCCGCCTACAGGCCTTCGGGTAACGGGGTGATTGAGCGTAACCATCGAACTATCAAGAGGATGGCGTCAAGAACAGGAGACTCTCCAGAGCAAGCAGTGTTTTGGTACAACATGTCGCCGAAGGAAGGTTTGCACGAAATGTCAGTGCCGTCAACGGGTGTGCATTCGTACCGATGGCGTCATCCGCTTAAGCAGGTTGAATCAGACGAAGTAACGACCAACAGATATGGTGAGGGAGACATAGTTTTAGTGAAACCGCCGCACGCTAGATGCGTCGATCGGTGGAAATCTGGGAGAGTTACTGGTGTCATCTCGGAGTCGACCGTGGAGGTAGATGGAGTTCCGAGACATGTGTTGGATCTGAGGAAATTCAGGAGTGCCTGTCCCACGCAGCACGATGAGGTAGGTGACACGGTGCAGAGTTCTGCAAGACTGCTGGAGGGGTTGTTTTCCGGTGACGACGAAGAGGAAGATGTGGGGGAGATTGACTCGGGACCAGAGACCCTGAACCAGACCTT
Source organism: Athripsodes cinereus (assembly GCA_947579605.1). Lineage (NCBI taxonomy): Eukaryota > Metazoa > Arthropoda > Insecta > Trichoptera > Leptoceridae > Athripsodes > Athripsodes cinereus. Next base: position 13,423,209 of record OX388313.1, on the reverse strand, counting down.
ACCTGGCGTGCAGCAAGAGAGGCCTAGACGCACTCGCAGACCTCCTCGATGGTTGGAGGATTATGTTCAATGATAATGAGATCAGGGGGGCGTGTGGTAGTAGCGATTGTATGAAGGGGATAGAGGGGAAAAGGAGAGAGAGGAAGAGGAGCAGAGGCTGTGTGTGCGAGACAGTTGAGTCAGTCGTGTTTGGGATGTCGTGGTGAGTGCGTGTTTGGAAACGTTAATACTACAATACATAAACAAAGCCATGCTGTTTTGACGTCTGTCAATATTGGCAGTTGTAATATGGTTGTAATGTCCGATGACATTTCGTTTTCGGTTAGTTTACTATATGAGAAAGCAAACTTTCAATGCTTGAATAGTGTAATATCATTAAACATTTGTCATCTTGTATATTTCATGTTTTATAGGTATGTTCCCGTGTAAAGAGCATTAAGCTCGTATATTTTGTCTGAGAACAAAGCTATTTCCATAACCAGATAAAGTGTAATAAATCGGTTAGAGCTTTTTAAGGTTTATTAACTCACCGTTTGCAAACTTTAGATCTGTGGGTACTACTACAAGGATGTTTTTTTTTTTTTAATAAAAAGCGCTGTTCACATTAACATTTGACCTTAAATCTAAAGATCTACATAATTAAAAAAAAAAGTACTTTCCCAAATAGCTGTTATGTTGATAAATTAATTTTGGTTCTTATAGGTTCGATTTATTTTAAGTCCTAATATATTCATAATAGAGTGGACTTCAGTACAAGGTGAGTTTTTCTGCCCATCCTAAATGTTTCATTTTTATATGACACGAAGATGACAAACTGTGTTTTCATTACATGCAGTCAGTTCACCGACACCCCACTGTGAGAAATGTCATGATGGTATGGATGAATGAAATTAGTAGGTACTTAATAATAGCAAGTAGGTCCTCCACCACTACTTGTATTCTCAATGTTCACTTGGCTTGTGTGAACCGCTAAGCTTAGTAATAATATCCGCGCCCTTGAGATGGATGCTCCATTAAATAGTGCGGAATGAATAAGTGAGTTTTATAGCACCATTTTATTTTATTTATTTATTACAATATACGGCTTGAGCCTTTTACATGCTGAAAATATGTGAGAGACATAAAAAGTAAATCCATACGAGACAAAGAGTAGCCCCAATTAAAAAAAACATTATTTTGTGGGCAGCTCCGCCTCAGGATCTTATAAATAGTATTAACTTCTTTTTCTGTAGGTGCCCTGTCAGGTCCCCTCGATGTTGACGATCACTCTGGCATAGGATTCTCTGTCCTGCACTGTCTGGAATAACTCCTCCACGCCTTTCATTCCAGTCCAATCTTGTATATTGCGCAGGCACGATGGCGTCCCTCTATTTTGCCTGTCATGATCAACCGCTAAATGTGGTTACATAAGGCACAGTCCAAGTACACTAGCGCTGAACTTATCTTTTAGATTGAGACTCAAGGGAATTTTGTCTCTGATTTAATGGTTATAGATTACAGAATTCCGAGATGTATTCCGGACCCATACCATTTAATGCCTTGAATACTGTAAAAAAAAGTTTGAAATCAATTCTCCCTGGTCACTTAAGCCAGTAAAAATTCTGGAGTCCCAATAATGTTTGTGAAAATAAATCCATTTTGTAAATAAGCTGAGTAGCAGCATTAAAAACCGACTGAATTCTTTGGAGTAGCAAATTGGATAAATTTACCAAGATACCATTTTAGTAATCTAATCGGAATGCAACAAATTAATTTATTATTCTTGGTCCCTTCTATTGACAAGCATTTTCTCACATTCCTTAGAGCAAAGAAACATTGACTAACAAATGACGGCATGTTTCTCCATTGAAAGAGCACTAACCAGATGAGCACCAACATTAACAATTTTTCGTTGACATTATATTCATGTTTTGTACATAGATGGGATATGAACCTATAAGATGTCTCCTTTTAGAGGCTACACATAAGAATTCAGTTTTTGTGGGATCTATCTTGAACATTTTTTCTGACATCCAGGAGGATATTTTCGATGTATATGAAACCACATTGTATTTTAGAATGTCTTCAGATCAAATGTGAACTTATTACCCAACTAGTGGGAACATTTATTCACATCTTGAAAGTGCACTATGAGATCGTGTAAACAAGGAATTAAATACAAAGTACAAAACTTAGGTGCATAAGTCTACAGTAAATAAATCATAAGTTTTTTATTTTTATTTTATTTGAATCAAATATAAACAGAGAATACACATGGTCCTGTTAAGTCGTAAAAGTTGACTTCTCAACAGGTTCTACTATAAAACATAATTATTAAATAACTTTCCAATAATACTTCATTTTTCATACTCTAATTATATTCTATACAATAAAATGACCTCTATTACATTGAAAACAATTTCTACTACCAATGATTTACTCTATGATTTCTGCGCTAAATTAATATATCTTTTGGCGGTACAATATACCAGGTGCCAGTAAACTCCCCTTTCACGACACAAGCTTTTAGCTTACTGTGAAAGATGTAGAAGGTTGCGTTTGGGTTTGTGACAAACCCCAGATATATCTTTTAAATATATATATATATATATATTATACAATTTAATATCATTTATTATTCTTATATCTATTAGAAGTGCCGATACCCCATGATCACACACATAAAAGGTTGCTCTGTATGTTATCTTTTTTCCTTAGTCTGTCCCATTTATAACAAAGATGATAATAATGCATGTTATTTCATATCACAAAGTAATGGGAGAATATTTCTGGCAGTTCCTGTGTAGTTTGGAGGTGATTTTTACCCAGGCATTTCAAATGCTGTGAAGATCGTTGATTCACAATTGAGACAGTAATTGTTCTGCTTCAGGTGAACTCAGCAATCCAAGTCAATGATCTAGGACAACAAAGAAAATAAAAATTATATAAAAAGAATTCATTCATACCATCACACCATTTCCCATAAGCGGGGTAGCCAATAGACCAACTGCATGTAATAAACAGTTAGTCCTCTTGATTTTTTACAAATAACTGCCTTTCACAAACACTCGTAAACATACAAAAAAGGGTGGGAGACATATTTTTTACTGGGGACTCTATAGCAACACAAAGAAGACCATGTTTTGAATTAATTTGGAAAGCAATGGAGTACTTTTTATTTTAAGTTTATTATATTTTTTACATATAAGTGATTTTTTTGTTTGATTGAGTTTAGATCACTCGTAGACGAGTGGATGGCCTGAAAGCAGATGAATTTTCAGTTGATAAATATTAATGTTTATTGACAGAGATTAGTACTAATTTTATTTTCATCTATGATGAATTTCTGACCTCGGTACAGAATATGTCAGAGGGATAAGCAATTTATTATAAACCCAAGTGTCTATATTGTTTACGAAGTGTTGTAATTTGTTTTAAAAATGTTGTGATCTAATAAATCAACAAATTTATAAAAATGTAACCCATCACCAATCATAGTGCTGTTGATATAGATCCAGAATTTTCCAAAGTAAGGAGGCGCTGTACATCATGCATTGTCACAAAACCTCCAAGTTACATAAAAATATAAAGAAATAAACTGTTTTAAAATATTAGATTAATTACACTATATATTATTTGCTTTACACTCTGATCTAATAAATAAATTAATAATAATATAACAATGAGCAAACCAATTAAGAGATCTTAATTGGTTTGCTCATTGTTTATGTTTAATTGTTTATATTATTTGTTTTAACTGTATGATCCATGTGAATAAATAAAATAAAAATAACCCATCATCAATCATAGTGCTGTTGATATAGTTCCAGAATTTTTCCAAAGTAAGGAGGCGCTGTACATCATGCATTGTCACAAAATCTCTAAGTTACTTAAAAATATAAAGAAATAAACTGTATTATTATATTAGATTAACAACACTGTATTTTTATTTGTTATATCAAATACTTCAAACAATCAATTAAAAAAATAAATACAGTATATCAGTAATATAAAAGTATTACATTGTGACTAGTCATGGGTAACAGATCACTTTGAGGCGACCCGACCCGTTCGGGTCCACTGATAGCAGTGAGCCGAACATATGATTCGGGTCACGGGTCTTTCCGGTTACAACCCAGATCTTTGTCTTTAGCTCGGACCCGTTTCCGCTGTAGGTACATACACGGGTCACGGGTCTTTCCGGTTGCAGCATATACCTGTGTCTACGGGTCGGAGCTGTTTCCGGTGTTGATAGCTTATTGTCTATGATCCACTATGTCTTTCATACGGTATGGAGATTTTTACACTTAAATCTGAACGGAGTACTCAATAATTATAAGAATAATAATAATGACATTTATTTGCCATAAAATATTTATTTATTTACATAACAAACAGCTGTATCAGCCTTTACAAATAAAAAAAACAGTCAAGAGAAATAATGCATAAACAAAGAAAAGCAATATAAGTAAAGAAAAAAAAACAACATACTACCAATTTATTTCAAATAGGAAAATACTTTTTATTGTGAACTGTGCAAAGGTTTAGTTGAAATAAATAGTGGATAAGCTATTGATCAAAAGTAAACATTTTATATGAAAAAGTATTGCTTTCATAAAATTTTACGCCATGATATTTTTTGAAATATTTTGTGTATTGTAGTATTATTTTGTGAAAAACATTTTTAGAGACTAGCAAAACTTTGCGATACTTTCCTGCAATAAAACACAATATATTATTAGAATATGGATTTGTA